>JAUYWG010000048.1:4873475-4887757 GCA_034779775.1 Enteromius afrohamiltoni
ATATATATATATATAATGTTACTGTTATATATTACTGTTATATTTCAAATGGAATCTAAATATATAAATTATCTATTTAATAAACAAATATATACAATAAGGCAGAAATGAAGCTATAGGTCAAAATAACATTTTTACCTGAGATTTATAGTAAATAAGTAAACCAAAATAGTAAGTAATCAAAGGGGTAATATGATGTTGCTAAAAATAATGTAATTAATAATAATTAATGTATTTGGTGTAATGCAATGTGTTTATGTGGTTAAATGCAGAGCTCAAATTCCTAGTACTTTTATTCCATCAAATTCATTACAAACGAGGCATTTGTCGCATCCAGTAAAGACACAATTACTGATTAGCATGACTTTTGACTTATGCTGTCTTTTTACGCATTGTGTTGCATTCTGCCTGGTAATCATGACCATGTCTACATTCGTGATCAGAGAAACAACAAACAAGCACTACTCTGCACTGCTCAAAACTTGCATTTGAATAGAAAGTAGCAGATTCTTTTAATAACAAAACGTAAATTAAAGGTTGTGAGTCAGAAGCACCAGACGGTTCTTGCAGAGTTAGAATTGCTCCTCTTTACAGTCTCTGAGCACAGCCAGCATAGGCTGCTCTGCCAGGTTCAGGAGTCAGATCCCTATAAATGTACTGAACACACTCTAACTGTTCTGGAACAGTGTTGTAAATATAACTTAACCACTGATTTCTAGTTGTGTCCTCTTTTGAAAGCGCAAACAAAGTAGTTTAACTTTCACAACAAAACACAGACTCTCCTGAACATGGCACCGGCAACAACACTACAGCGTGAATAATAGCTCCTCCTCCTTTCATTAATTAAACAGTTGGGCTGTGTATCATTGCATCATATAACCCCTTTAAAATGTATATATTTTCAGTGGTCAAAAAAAAAATAGAAAATAGAAATGTAACTCGTTTCTTAAATAAAAAACAAAACCTATAAAATAACTTGTATGTAGTTCCATAAACATTTTATAAGCATCTATAAATGTCACAGGACATATGGCACTCATAGCATCATGCTTGTATATATCTCACTGAAACTGCACCTATCACAAAACCATGGCCACTTTGTATTCGCAAGCCTTGTGTTTTCATTTTGGTGGCTTCATGAGAAATTTCACATATGTTCTGCCAAACTGGGGAAGCGGGTGTGATTCACAACAGATGTTTTCTTTTTGGTGGTTGTTTAATTCTAATTAGCGAAGGTCAAACTATCATTGCTATAATTCAGTTGAAAACACATAATGTCGCATTTTGTAATAAAGTCCTCAGCCAACTGTTGTTTTACTTGCCAAAATTAATTTTTACTTTCATTCAGCATTTGGCAGGTGTTCATTTTGGCCTCTGGGCATCTATTTCTGACTCCGATCTGCTGATGCATTGAGATGAGTCTTTCAGAGCAGGTGTTTAGCTCCATTGGGAGTAAAAAACACAGATAATATTAAAAAGCCAAGACAAAAATCTTATTAAAAATCATGGGCTACAGTGTTAATATCTGATGCTTCCCCACTACAGCCATTTTTTTTGATATTGTGATGTTACATCCACACCACCAACAGTAACTGATTACATATGATCTGGATTACATACGATTCCACAAATTACATTACATTACATTACATTTAAAATGTTTGTAAATCAGACTAGTTACTTTTATATATTTTTATTGATTATATGATATTCATACAATAATCTATATTATTCCTCATTTTAATTTTTTACATGCATTTTCTCAATAAGTCAACACTGCATCAACTACAGATTTATTTTAATTTGAATTACTTTTTACATTTTATTTATTTATTTTTTTTTATTTATGACAACATACACAGAACATGTCTATCCGATCTCTGAAATATTTCATATTATTTTCTCAAAATTCATCACTTTTTGCAAAAAAGAAATGGTACCAAGTATTACATTCTTGTTATTCTACTCTTAATGAAATATTAGGAAATATTCTATTCCTTTGTGGTTTAATTATAGACGCATCAGAGGGTTAAAGCAAATACAGCTTTGTCTGTGCGAACTGAAGATAAGAAGTAGCCCCCACACACACACACTCATTGAAGCTCAGTGAAATACTTCCACTTTATTTAAAGGAATGTGAACAAACGAAACCAATCTCCCACGAAGCCCTGGGCCAAAAGTGCTTCATTAGTATGACTTACACAGACAGATAGTAATCTAGAATTTATTTATTCATGAAAGCTAATTCAGCCATTAGTTATTAGTAGAGCAGACCTGTAATCCCTGATACAAAAGAACAGCAGCTAGTGATCTGAATGCTAATAAGGCCCTGGACGCGACTCTTTTACTCGCCTCTAGTTAACACACTCAGTGACCAACAAATCACATTATATATAAGCCTTATATTATATAAGCAAGGAGACTGTACCTGAAACTTTACGGACATATGCTGTAGACGTGATATGGTCAAAGGGAGGGGGTTAGGACTGACTTCAATTACCTCTTCATACAGACGGTATTCAGTCTGCTACTGTATACACAGGACAATTTAAAAGGTCACAACCAGCAGTTGTGGTTTTCAATCCCGAACTCTGAGATGAGTGCAGCAGACTATAAACTTTTACATCAGAACAAAACAAGGTTCAACACAAACATTGCATTTAACCTTTCTACAATGCGTTCTTTACCCTTTTAGTTCCATTATTTACTGTGTTCATGCACTTATGAATTTGTATGGTTTTCCATTATGAGACAAGTTTTTCTTCAAATTTTCCATCCCACAACCCAGAGGTCTTTTTCAGTCATTAGTGGATAGAAACACAAGGACATATAGGCCCGGTTTTTAGTCTGGGACTAGCTTAAGCCTTGTCTGTGAAACTAGGAAAGCTTTTAAAATTAAGTCTCACATTGTAAGACTGGCCTGTAATAACATGCAGATCGAATCTTTTTGGAAGTGTTTTCGTGCTTATAAGTTAGTTACTTATTAGTTTATTTGATTACCTCCATGTCATGACCATTAAAGGGTTAGTTCACCCCAAAACCCTCATAACACTTCAAAACACAAATTAAAATATTTTTTATGAAATCTGAGAGCTATCTGACCTTCCATCAACAGCAACACAACTAAAATATTCCCAGCTCCAGAAACGTACAGTAACCTTAGTAAATGCATTGGTAAAACAGTCCATGTGACATCAGTGACGCAACTTTAGTTTTGCGACGCTTCAAAAATACTTTTTTTTTGCAAAGAATACCAAATGAATTTACTCAACTATCCATCTCCCCTGAGTTAGGTCTTCTACCATTTTGTAGAGTTGCATTGTGATACCTGGCTTCTGCAACTTTAAAGCTCATCTGGCCAAGCTACCTTACTACCCGCCCTCTGGAGGTGGGGTTAACCTGCATCCATCAGATGCCTCTGTATACTACTGGACGAATCTACAACCAATCAGACCGCTCATTCCGATGACGTACAGTATGCGTAGCGATGGAACTTGAAGACACCATAACCATTTGTATCTAGCTTCATTAAAGCAGTAGGAAAATGTCTTTACTTACTTTAATTACTTCTGCTCCGTTTTCAAAGAAAACCTGTCATGAAAATTTCTCAAAACAGCTGCAACAGCAGAGTCCAACGATTGTTACTGCTCGGTACACGCCATGTTTAAAAGCTGGTATGGTCGCAGAACTGCTGCCTTATCGCCTCAGTCATGCTGTGGGGATGGGGGGAGAACTTGTTTCTCATTGGTTCCCACTTTTTTGGGAACAGAAATGCTCTAAAACAGCAGCTTTGCCGGACTAACTTTGCTCGCAAAATGAATGTAGCGTCAAAGGAAGTATGGGTGGGTCCAGGCTAAGAAGATGTAATTCAGGGGAGAAGAATGGTTGAGTAATTAATCATTTTATTTTTGTTTTCTTTGCACAAAAGAAAAAAAGAAAAGAAAAAAAGTAATTGAGCCACCGAGGTCACATTGACAGTTTTACTATGTTTCTGGATCTGGGATCATTTTAGTTGTATTACTGTCTGTGTTGAAATAACTTAATTTGTGTTCTGAAGATGAACGAAGGTCTTATGGGCTTAAAACGACATGAGGGTGAGTAATTAATGACAGAATTTTCATTTTGAGGTGAATTCATCATTTAATCATTTAAATATTTAAAATAAGAAAAAAAGGAATTATGGAGAGTCAACAAATTAAGAATTATTTATTGCTGTTGTATGAATTGTATACAAGCATTTAATCAATAAAAAAGTAACTGTAGTCTGATTAGGAGCATGTTCAAATGTAATTTAATCTAGTTAAAAGTACTTCATTTGTGTAACCTAAACGTGTAATCCAGATTGTAATCAGTTATATCCCAGCTCTGCGTACCATTGTGAATCCCAATGGCCTGACCCTCAATCCAGCCATCACACAAACCGAACATATTTTCTGATTTTCATAAAGCCACACACAGAGAAGCTGATTTAATGGTAGAGTGAATACCATAACCTTTTATAGACCGCCAGCTCATTGTGTATTTACACAACGTCTCGTCCAGGAACATTGAGAGAGCCCGAGAAGAGAGAGAGATCTATGAGTGAACACTGCTCAGTCACACAGGATTTGCCATTGTTATACCTGGAAACACAAACCAACTCCTAAAAACCAAACGCATAAAAGCATTTCTGACTCATTTAAATTTGTTTCTGAAGGTTAATGCACTGCAGTACATAAAAAAATCATTTCATTAAAACAGTGACATTCAAACAGCATAAGATATACGACAAATGCTTATTATTGTCTAGTTGAGCATCACTCTCATCCTTAGTGATCTAATCTAATTTACAAAACTGTAAAAAAATAATAATATTTCAAAGTTGTAATTAAAACATTATTGAAGTGCATTATAGTACAAGTACAAGAAAATACCATTTTATTCTTTCTTCTTCAAAATATAATGCATTTTAATACCTTGATGCAATTTAGTACCTTGATGTTTCCTTTTGATTCAGTCTGGTATTTAGTAGCCATTTCTGAGTGCAAATTGTTTAGAAACTGTATTTTTCTTTAATCTGAGTGATCGAGCACATCGTTTTTTATCCGCTGGAACATAGAACAGATGAAAAAAAAATTCACATGGCAAGCAAAACCTGAGTCATATCCAGAGACCAGAGGATTACAGAGACGCTTTTCACTGCAGACAATATACAACCACCTAGCAACCACCCTGAAAACCCTAGCAACATCATAGGAACATGTTTATAAAAACACTGAAATCATTTAGGAACCCTTTAATAACGCAAGTTTTGCCAATGCAAAAAAAAAAAAAAATACAAATAATTTTCTCGACACACAAAAAAGAATATCTGTTTCAGTCATAAAACACAGAGAAATGCTCTTACCTGTGTGATAGTTCACCTGTTTGCTCTGCATGGAGAATGTTCCCATGACGAGACCCATAACTGCTGCTACACACCTGTAGCATGAAACAGCGCCGCGCTCAGATGAGAGCAAAACGTGTGTTTGTTGACGGGCAGTTCAGCGTGTGTGTCTGCACTTAACTGTAGATCCTTCCCCTCTCTGTCCTCCTTCATCAATGCATATTAATCTTTCTCTCTTTCTGTCCGTCCAAATCTCTCTCTCTCTGTCTCTCGTCCTCCCACCCTGGAGACGAATATAAAGAGAGCGAGAGAGAGTTAACGCCAAAGAGGAAGAGGACGACAACCAGGGAATGAGGAAAAACCTCAGGAGACAGAAACACTCTGGCAGAGGAATAAAGAACAGAGGAAGTGAGCGAGCGATCCTGGTGTGTGTGTGTGTGCGTGCGCGCGCGCTTGTGTGTCGTCATATGAAAGCAGAAACGGCAGCCCAACCTTCTAGACAAAAGTGAAAACACTTCAGAAAATCCATCTCTCATTATCCGCTCATTTCACAGGGCTCAACACAAAGCTTTTCCAGCTACTGTTTTTTTAAGGCACGACAGCACAGGTGAAAAGGGTAACAATGACCACAAGTATTTGATTGATTGATTAATCCCAGTTGAATTTCATTACAGGTTTTGGGAAATGGTGTGTTCAAATATGCAGATTGTTGAATTAAATATGCACATATTTGGTTGATTCAAAGGAAACTTAGAATTTCTTTTTATCATTCCAAAAAAATGAATTCACTATTAATTTCTGAAAACTGCAATAACATGTTCTATAAATCAGATTATATTCTGTAAAAACTAGAATATATATAGGAATATGTAACGTATGCTTAATTAAATCAGGGGAAAAAACTAATTTTGGGAAATGTACATTAAACGATATATTATGAAAACTACACATGCAAATAGATGAGATATAACAAACACTGAAACATGTAGTTTAGTGCAGATGTTTACTTTTCACTGTGAAAGACAGCATGTATTTAAAAAGCCAAATATCCCAAAATCTGAATTAACAGAATTAACAAGTGCTTTCAAAAAAATAGCCTGCATTATCTTGCTTTAGTTGCCCAAAAATTTCTTTGAACACTGTTTAAAACCAATACTTAAATACTTAATTTTTGGAGTTAAAAGACTCCCTGGCACTCATTCTGGTATTTATATGCTATTATAGTATTTAATGTTTTTATTTCACTTATTAGTTTCAGTTTACAAAACTAAAACATTTTTATTAGATTATATTATACTTTACGCTTACACTTTACATTTATACTTTATTTCAGAACATTTATCATTTTGAAGTTTAACTACTTTTTGTAATACATATATTGAAGAACAAATTGACTTATAAAGCTACTTTTAAAGCAAATTGCACAGAGCTACATTTAAATAATCAGAACTTGACAAACAGAACAAAGAATTTACTTTTGTGACATTTTATGTAGGTGACATAACTTGTTTCATGCTATAATCGGGTCCCCAATGTGTCTACCAACCCAGAAAACTGTGCTCAGAAAACCATAAATCACAACTTTAAACCAATATAGTTTAAAACAAACACATGATTTCAGCACGACACACATGGTAATCAAAACCAGTATTTGAGGAATGGGCTGTAAAGGTGCAGCTCTATTCTGGAAAAGGGGCAGGAAGCACCAGCTCATTTGCATTTAAAGAGACATGCACAATAATAGCACGTTTCTCATTCCACTCAAAATTTAAAATGATATAATAAATGAACTGGGAGTTATTTTGAACTGAAACTATAAAGACACCTGAGACCAACATTTACATATTGTATAAATCTGGTCTCATTTAAATATGTCTCTCTCTGCACTTTTTGTGCAATACCGTTTTTATGTACCTTACGGCATGTTTCCCTGCAGTTTCAAAGAGAAATTTCCGCTGAGTGGCTTTAAACACAGGTCTAATACATGAACCCTGGCACATTTTATTACGCTGATATAGGTACATGTTGCTGTGTTTTTATTACGTTGCTTCAGTTACATATTGCGATGATTCAGAATTAAAATACACAGAGAATATCGGTAAAACGTTAATGCTCTATCATGTTGGAAATATGCCCTTCACCAAATCCAACCCTAAACCTACCTAATAGTGTTAAAACAAATGCTTAACTAATATCAAAAAGTATTTGTTGAAGCAACCATGTCATTTCAACTTCCTTTTTTATGCAGATTTGATCTGTTTTGTTGAACCGTAGTAACACTGGATTCAAAACTGAAGGCCAAGTGCAATGAGCTACCGAACAAACCTACCCATACATTTAAAGCTCGATATGTGTGATGCTAACAATCAGAAGCATCAGTTTCAAATCGCACTGCATTTTAATATTGTTTTGAAGCAATATCATGATATATGTGCAGTAGTGCGGAAATTATGCTTTATTAATCAGAAAGGAATAAAGCATGAATTTCTGTCTTTTCAAAGTAACAAGACTTCTACATGCCTCAAAGAAAACCAATCAAGCGTTGTCAAATCTGGTTCTGTTTGTACAGTAGCTGTCTGGACTGAAACCTTGTAAACACAACATTGAGACTGACATTGAGGCCATTTTGTGCAATGTGCATCAAGCGATACATGAAGGATGTGTCTAAGGCTGAGACAAAACAATATGAACAAAGCATGAAAAAGATTGATTGTTTGTCTGACTGAAGAAAACTGAGCTCAACTTAAAAAGATGGCAACAAACTCAGAGCAGAAACTAACACTCTGCTGTCTACACATCAACAACAGACTGTGGAGAGAAGAGTTTGAAATAAAATAAAATTATACACTTAACAGCAACTTGTCTGCTTTGCAGAGCTCTATATGTCCTTTAAATAGAGCATAATTAATGGTGTTTAAGGACATCAAACATCACTTTAACTATTGCTTCTACTCAAGGTTAATGATTTAGACAACAATGCTAAATAATAAACTATTTAAAAAATCATGTGTCTCAACCTCGTGCCTTAAAATGAGGTGTGTCATTACTTTTCTAAAGCATATAACATTTTCCCCTTGCATGCAATGGTCATTTGAAGAATCCAGCCCGATCTCATGGCAATTCGTGCATATTTTAATGAGGTAGCTAATTCATACAAATTTATACGACCTCACTTTGAATTCATATGATTTTTGCTAGATCGTATGTATTTTACAAGTTGCCAATTCGTAAGAATTTGTACAAATACACAAAACCTTGCCCCTTTACCTACCTGTCACTGTAGTTTAGACAAATCATACAAAATTACGTACAAAATCGTACGAATCAGCCACCTTGTAAAATATATACGAATTGGTCATGAGACTGTGTTGGAAGAATAATATTCATGACAATAGAGTTTCATATGAGTATAGAAGAGTATAGATGATCTACGATCATCTTTTGGACACATGCTATGAACATCTTCTGGACTGAAGCAGATATGAGCTTTATTCTATGCTCTATAATATATATTTAATTCAAAATGAATCATTGATATTTTGGAAATGAATGTTTCAGATGGACACAGTCTGTCCTGAGGGCTGCTGAGGTGTGTGTGTGTTGTCAAACTAGGCTATGAATGTACCACTCAACTTCACAAAACACATTCTCACACAAAAATGCACCTACAAATAACACTATAGAGAGTTTGTGAAAACACAAATACACATACATTGTGTCCTGATTCATCTCCCCATGTACCACAGTGCAGCTACATGTTAATTTAAATCCAGTTCTGTTCACACCCAGTTCAGTTATTTTTGGGAAATGCACCCCAGAGAGGTCCAGTCACCGCAGTGTGATTAATTGAATCAGTTGTTTGTCAGTGAATGAATACAACACAGAGCAATCACCGAAGTCTGCTTCACTAAAGAGTGTTCACAAACCTATTTAGTAAAAATGACTTTTACTAAAATGGCAATTTGAGCAGACCGATTCATGAATAAACTAAGATGTCTGTTAAAGATCACTTGATCTGGAAATATCTGCTGTGTACAAATATCTGACGGACATCTGTAAGATGTCAGTTTTACATTCGTTCCAATTCATAAACATTTTAAAAGACATCCAGATCCAGTAGACATCTAACTGCACTGTAAAAAAAACTATCTATAGAATCTACTCAATAAAATTGAGGTAACAATTTGCAATCAGTTTGTGTGAGTAGATTATATCCTGTATATTTGGGTAAAGAATACCTACATTTAACAGCTAAGATAAACTAAAACAAACAAGTTTTTTATTTTTTAATACATTACACAATTAATTACCCATTAAAACTGAGTAACCTTTAAAATGGCATAATAGGGGCACTTTAACCCAGTTACGTTTAGAGAAGAAAGCATTTTTTTTTGTGTGTAAGGAGAAAATCGCAATTTGAGTGTCACCGTTCCAGTGTCAGGGTGTGCTTTAGTTGGGCTCTTGACCCTTATATTAGAAGAATTAAATGATGTTTGGTTGCTATACTTGAGTTATGACAGTCAGACAAACCAAAAGCAATACCCGTCAGGTGATGATGCATGTGCTTGTTTGTTTTTCTTGACCTGAATTGAGCTGGAGAGTGTGTTATCAGTGTTTTATATTCTTCATTGATGACGACAGCCTTGTGATTACAGCTAAACAGCCTGTATTTTACACACATTTTGAAAGGATTTCTTTTAGGCTTTTCTGATCAAAAATAAAAAATCTCAATGTAGGGCACACACAGACATCAAGAGTCAGCTTTTGAATCTCAACAATGGTGACCATCAAATGCTGCAGTGCATTTTGAGAGCCACCAATAAAAACTCATCAATAGCTCCCATCATGCATTGCGACATGAATAAATTATGAGCAGATTTGTCTTTTATTCTAACAATTTTCTTTTATTCTTGCTTTATCTGTGTGATGTTTCTATTAGGGTGTTATTATGTTCAGAGTTGATCTGTTTTTCTGAATACGTGATGTCACCGTTGTTGAGATTCATACGCTGATTCTTGATGTGTGCACATGCCTTGCAGAAAGATTTTTTTTTTAGAGATCAGATCAGCCGAAAAGATAATCTGAAAAAAAGTGTGTCTAGCTGTAATACAAGCCTGTCACTGTGAATAAAGAACATACAACACAGATAATAGACTCTAAGTTCAGTTCAGAGAGTAAAAAAAACAAGCATAATCATCACCTCCTGATGAATTTTGCTCTTGGTTTGTCTGGATGATATAATTCAAATACAAAAGCCAAACCAACACTAAGTCTTCTAATATAAAGGTCAAGAGCCCAACTAAAGCACACACTGACCACTCGAACGGTGACACACAAATGGTGATTTTCTCCTTACAAAAAAATGCTTTCTTCTCTAAACGTAACTGGGTTAAAGTGCCCCTATGTCATTTTAAAGATTACTCAGTTTTAATGAGTAATTAATTGTGTAATGTATTAAACAATATTAGGTAGACTTTACCTTTTTTGTTTTAGTTTATCTTAGCTGTTAAATGTAGGTATTCTTTACCCAAATATACAGGATATAATCTACTCACACAAACTGATTGCAAATTGTTACCTCAATTTTATTGAGTAGATTCTATAGAATGTTTTTTACAGTGTGATAGGAAACACTAAAAATATGATGAACGCATGCTATCAACTCAAGTTATTTACAAGTTATATGAAGTGTATCAGCACTCTGATCACTTGCTGTCTACATTCTGTCTGACTCGCAAACAAATAACTCCGACTAATCACAATTATTAGCGGTCACAAAAACCATTCCAATGTAAGTTTAATATTAATAATTAGATATTGCATGTACTTTGGTAGAAACACAGAGTGTTGCACATTTTATTGGTGCAAAGATAAGCAGTTGTGATATTTATTTTGCACATTTGCAACTTGTGTCTTGTTATAGGGACTACTGAACAGATATTTAGAAGTTGTTTTTAAAATGAAAATGATTTAAAATAAAAATAAAGCTATGTAAACACTGTAAGTGTGTTCCATCAGGTAATGAAAAGTTCTTCCCACACTAGTAGTCTGCAAAGGAAATCTAGGAGTAGTCAAGTGGTCAAGTGTAAAGACAGTAAGTGTGGGTATTTGGACAAGGCATCTGTCTAGGTCCCCTGAGAGGAAACCATAACCCCTCCCTGACAGCAAATTTTAATTAATTACATTAATGATGACAAATTACCGTTTCAATTTCAAAGACAAGCACTCCCTGCAGGCCAGAGATAAAAAGACGTACAACAGCCTTCTAAATCCAACTCTGAATACAAATATCCTCTTGTCTTATCTAAAAAAAATGCTTTTGAAGTATGATTTTAAAAAAACAAACATTTTATTTGACATCTCAATGGCAGTGCAGTTGGCAGAATCTGCATCCCAACCAAAAACTAATTAAATAATAAAATGCAGGTTCGTTACCAATGATTACTAGATAGGGATTTTAAAAGCTGAAGCCAATGAAATTCAATATTTGAGAGTTTGGCTCAGCATCATCTCAAATGTCAAGGGGAAAACCAGATAAACTGCAAAAAACAATTTTTGATAGAACTATCCATCAATACTCTCATACAGGCTTAAATGAATGTCAAAAACAAAAAAAAAAACTCGTATTATCATGTCTTGTCAAACAGATGTCATGTCCAATTGGCCTGTCACTGAAAATAAAGACGTACTTCTTCGAGCATTACAGTCAGTCTCGCAGAGATCTGAAGAAAAGCGCAGCGCTGCCACCCAGCGGCAGACTCACGAACACCAACAACACAACTACTACATAAATAAAACCTAGTTTGCATGCAAATGTCAATAACAGCCGCATTTTTAAAACGACTAGATAAGATTTTACATTTGTTAAAACGGCAGATATATTCCTTGAACGCATGTGCACTTGGCGTTTTCTTGGCAGTTAATTAAAGCATTTAATTAAATAAAGCATGTACAGAATTCATTATGGATTCAGCACACTAATGTGAATTTATATTTATTTAATTTACTTTGACTTTTAAGTCTAAATAATTATTATAATAATTATATTTATATATTTATAAATATTTATTTATATATCATTTATAATTAAATTATATTTATATATATATGTATGCACATAAGCATTTAGATTTACATCTCTCGGTGTCACTCCGCTGTAAATTATTGTTTATATACGATTACTGTATGTATCCAGTAGATGGCGTCATAACCTAGAAATATTAATGAATTTGAGCGTAATCAGCCTCCTGCTGCGTTTACAGGCAGCCAAAGTGAGTTCAAGCTGAGAGTTTAAAGGTAAGATAATAGAGTAGAAGTAATGCATGATTACAGGCTTTCCCACTGATTGCTCAACACACACTTTAAAACCAGATCTGTGCTAGCAAACCCGTTCATGACTGAGCCCAGAGCACTTAATCAAACATAAAATACCTGCAAAACCATAAAAGATTAAAAAGAAAACAGATTTCATGCTTCGGCGAGGCTGAAATTGGAAAGTGAAATTGATAGAAGTGAATACAGTGAGGGTGAGGGAACGTTCACCTGCAGCAGGTGAAGATGATGAGAGTCTCTCCGTGCTGGGGGAACAGAACACGCTGACTCGAGAATCATTAAAACCAGCAGGAGAACTGAATTCAACCACAGAGATGGGAACGATAGAAAAGGTGTGTCTACATCTTTCAGTCCTAAAGAGTTCAGTAAAACGCGTTTTCAAAAAATTCAAGATATTGACACTCACAAAAAATGGCATTAATATTACTAACATGTAACATGATATTTTCTATTAAGAGAGGGATTGTTGATGTGACCTGTGTCATTGTAAATTTAGTATTTATTTGCTTTTTATAAATACAGAACACACACACACATAAAGAGAGAGAGAGGAAGTCAGTTTTACTGAATGATAGCTGCCATTGCCAGGATATCTCCTGAGGTTAGTGCACTTAAAAGGCAACAATGCAAATACAACTTCACACACTTTCAATGCCAGGAAATGAAATCACACCACAAATACACAGAGACGCATATGCTGTAAGCCAGAGGCGTGATGTGTGTGCATCCCTGTGGAGATGGACATGTAACACACACACACTGGACTGTGTCTGCTTCGGCTCAGTGCTCCACAGGGAGATCTGGGTACCATCTGAATCTGAGGAAATCACATTACACCAGAGTCATCAAGTGTAACTGTGTTTGTGTGTGTATGCATTCAATGCAGCACTCATTGTCTGGAGCCACACACACAAATGCATTCTATGTAATATACAATGACAAACATAGAAAATAGAAATTGCTTAGAGAATGTACAGTACAGTATGTGCTAGACGTGATAGAAACAGCTTTAGGTTTAAAGAGAATGTATACATTTTCAGATTTTCACATGCATATGTTTGCATGCATTTCCACAGGAAAGGATCACAAGTGAGATCTCCTTCATTTCATCAATGAGAAGCATCTGAAGTCTCCTGATGTTTCTCCTGAGAAAACAACCCCAGTAATCCCTCCTGTAGAGTTTCAAAAGAGGTCTTAACATCTCAAACCGTCGAAGGTCAGAGATCACACTATGAACTCAAACATTTCTCATCAAATGATCTCAGCGGCTCTCCACATTTATTTTATAGCCCTACTTTCTCACTGAATATTTGTGTCTATTTTCTGAAGGAATTATAGAAACATGAAGCTTCAGTGAATCTTAACACCTTGAGTTGTAAAAGGGCATTACCTGTGGCATCTGATTCTTAAAAAGTATTAGTACATTTTAAAATTGACAGATTGATAAATGCTTTAGAAATATTTTTCTTTGCTAGTTCATATTTGTTACGAGAGCGAGGCGAGGAGATGTGCGGGTTCAAGTGCAGACTGTTTATTGGATAAACACAGAGCAAAACAGACAGGCTTAAGGTCGTTACCGGCAGAC
>JAUYWG010000048.1:4887857-4921386 GCA_034779775.1 Enteromius afrohamiltoni
GACATGAATGAACACACGTGACAACATAGAAACATGAATGAGAGTCCGGAATGACAACAGAATGAGTTTGTGAGAGTCCAGGCATGAAAACACTGAAAGTTCGCTGGGCACTGAAGTGCCATCCCCTGAACTGGGCTGGCACTTCCAGCTCACTGTGACAATATTAACTAATTTTAAAACTGCGGTCCATAACATTGTTGGTTAAAAATAATCCCAAATCAATATTTGAGCAGGTGCATAACCAGCCAGTGTTGCCCGATGCACAATGGTTAGCTTATAATAATGTTTTGGACTAGGCTATCGCATGTGTGAGGATCCTGCAGGAGTTGGATCATTTATAGCCTTTTCTCACAACTAGAATAATTACTTGTCAAAAAAATCATTTTTGATGGCTGATAGTAATCCAGAAGGATTATATGAAACACATGTAAATTTTATTATATTTAAATGTGCTTCTGATTATATATAGTCTGGGATTACACAAACTTTGTATTGTAAAGAAAACCAGTTTGGAGTAAGCACGGTTTGATTTTTGGCTTAAAATAATTTCTTCATAAAATTATTCTTAATAAAAGATGTGACAGTTAGAGATTAGACTGTGCACAAATTAAATCTACACTCTTTATACATATAATATACAAACAGTGGGTATGGAAAATATTCTGAGCCCCTTTAATTTTACTGTTTGTTATATTGCAGCCATTTGATAAAATCATTTAAGTTCCCTTTTTCCCCTCAATGTACACACAGCACCCCATATTGAGAGAAAAACCTAAAATTGATGAAATATTTGCAGATTTATTAAAAAAAGAAAAACTGAAATATCACATGGTATTAAGTATTCAGACCCTTTGCTGTGACACTCATATATTTAACTCAGGTGCTGTCCATTTCTTCTGATCATTCTTGAGATGGTTCTACAGCTTAATTTGAGTCCAGCTGTGTTCGATTATACTGATTGGACTTGATTAGGAAAGCCACACACCTGTATATATAAGACCTTACAGCTCACAATGCATGTCAGAGCAAAGGAGAATCATGAGGTCAAAGGAACTGTGACAGATCTGGCCAAGGTTACAAAAAAAGTTCTGCTGCACTTAAGGTTCCTAAGAGCACAGTGGCCTTCATAATCCTTAAATGGAAGAAGTTTGGGACGACCAGAACCCTTTCTAGAGCTGAGCTATCAGGGGAGGTAAAGAACCCAAAGATCACTGTGGCTGAGCTCCAGAGATGCAGTCAGGAGATGGGAGAAAGTTGTAGAAAGTCAACCATCACTGCAGCCCTCCATGAGTTGGGGTTTTATGGCAGAGTGGCCTGACGGAAGCCTCTCTGTGCAAGACACATGAAAGCCTGCATGGAGTTTACTAAAACAACACCCGACTCCAAGATGATGAGAAATAAGATTCTCTGGTCTGTTGAGACCAAAATAGACATTTTTTGCCTTTTCTAATTGGTATGTGTGGAGAAAACCAGGCACTGCTCATCACCTGTCCAAGATGAATGCGGCCAAGTACTGGGATATCCTGGACCAAAACCTTCTCCAGAGTGTTCAGGACCTCAGATTGGGCCGAAGGTCTACCTTCCAGCAAGACAATGACCCTAAGCACACAGAATAATGAAGGACTGGCTTCACAACAACTCTGTGACTGTTCTTGAACAGCCCAGCCAGAGCCCTGACTTAAACCCAATTGAGCATCTCTGGAGAGACCTAAAAATGGCTGTTCTCCAACGTTTACCATCCAACCTGACAGAACTGGAGAGGATCTGCAAGGAGGAATGGCAGAGTATCCCCAAATCCATGTGTGAAAAACTTGTTGCATCTTTCCCAAAAAGACTCCTGGCTGTATTCAATCAAAAGGTGCTTCTACTAAATATGGACCATGTGATATTTCAGTTTTTCTTTTTTAGTAAATCTGCGAAAATGTCAACAATTCTGTGTTTTTCTGTCAATATGGGATGCTTTTTGTACATTAATGAGGAAAAAAATTAACTTGATGATTTTAGCAAATGGCTGCAATATAACAAAGAGTTAAAAGTTTAATGGGGTCTGAATACTTTCTGTACCCACTGTAGATGCCCACTGTAGAATAATTTGTAAATAAAGTATAACAATAATAATTTAGGGTTTGATGTGATATGAGTTAGATTTAGTCACTGTTGGTAACGCATTACGATCACCAGCCAGAGTGCCCTCATGCTACAACAGAGGGCACTCCCCCACGAACAGTTATGTGTGTAACCTGTCTGTGCTTCTGCATTGCACTCTAAGGACTCTTATTATGAAGTGTTTCAGTGTTACCCTGTTCAGTCTCTGCACCCTTGTTAGTTCCCATGACAATTGATCACACCCCCTCGGTAACCCTCTTGTCTCCACTTTAAAAGCAGTTTGTGTGCACTAGCCTAAGCACTGAGTATTGTGAGATTACTTCTTTACAAAGCATTTTCCTCGTGTTTCTTTTCCGAGTTTCTTCTGTGTACCACCCTTGCCTTGTCCTCGGATTATTGTTCTGGTTTTTGCCCTCTGGACTCAGTTAGAAGATCGATCGACCCCACTAGCATGCTGGACTTTCTTTGAGCTCTGTCTCCGACATACCTGTTTGCAATTGTATCTCACCCTGCCTGTTTGACTAGCCTTTGAATAAAAGCTTGCAGATAAATCCGCACATCCCCGTCTCCCTTATTGCAGCATGGTTTATTGTAATGTTTTTTTTCAGTCAGAACAAAGCGTGGCAAACTAGTTCAGATGACAATATATGACAATATGTAATATAATAACATAGATGGCGACAAAGAGGCAAAACTTTTGGAGTGCAGCTTTAAGAAAATTGAACTTTATTGTAAAATGTTACCATTTGATGCCTTTGGTTTCTTTCCCCCCCAAATTCTTTAACCCATAATGTGTGTGTGTGTGTGTGTGTGTGTACACTCTGTATTTTATGTTTTTCTTTAGTTCTGTTTGGCAATTGGCAGTAAAATCAGATAGCAAATCAAAGCAATCACACTATAACAGACTACAACACATGCAGACACATGCACACAAGACCACTTTCAAGAACACACTGAATGTGTCATCGCTCCCCGTAGGTCTTTGCTCACACATAAAATACACAGTCTGCCACAGTAAACAACACCATTACCTCTATTTCTCCCTCATGACACTCACTGTGAGTGTCATGGCTCAGAAACACATACATAAATAGTCTCAATAGTTTTTACCAAATAGGCAATATGACTACACTGTAAATGAATATGAATGTAAATATGACAGGCGTTGGTTCATCAGACGCCCTGCAAAGTCTCTAGACACCACAAATATCTATATTGTGATTCAAAGAACATACAGTAAACCAAGAGCCTCAAGGCCTTTTCTTTACAATGGCCCTTTTACTGAAGGTTCCATTGATGGTCTTTGGAGTTCTTGCAGAAAGCAGTATTCATCAGGTCGTCTGATCTTTATAAATGTGCTTATAGAGGTTCTGCAGATGAACCCATATGTGTGATGAGCTGAGGAACAAACAGTGCCACTATAATCGTTTAATTTTAACACTGAGAATGTTTAGAAGGAGACGTTTCTGTACCGTTTTTTTTTTTTTTTTCCCACACTCTCAATAGGACGAATCATTCATTTTTAAGGAATATACTAAAACATCTGGTGTGGGACTTTGCTACTACATTTTGCTAAAAAAAAACTCCAAAGAAATGGCAAGCCATGTATTGAATAAACATGAAATTGTGAAGTAGAAGTATTTTCGTTTCATGAATTGCAACCACTGACTAATTTGTGTATCCAAAGGAATTTCAGGATAAAGTGGATGCTTTAACAAATCATAAGAGCTCCATTATTTCTCAAGTTATAAATGATCAACAGTACTTTGGGATTTACTTTAAAACTGTTTTCACTCAGAAATTGCTATTACATTTAAATCATACAAAGAAATGAAAAGCCAAGGAATTAAACATTAGATAGAAAGACTAAGATATTTTCTTGTCTTTTACATCATTTTTCCACTGTAGTTGACCAAAGAATTCACCCGTATTTGGGTTATGGACCCTCTACATTAATTATGCTCAAGTTTCATACCTTTAATGAGTGTTCCCGTCACCAATTTGCTCACAGACAGAGCAAACTTCACTAACCCATGTTTGCAGCGCCTGGCACAGCCGGACATCCTCACAGTGTCTCTGGAGCAGGTAAAGTCTAAACCCGGTCGATATTCAGCTCAAAAACAGATCGGAACGTCAAGGAAGAGAGTAAAATGGGACCATCAGGAAGCAAAAGCAAAATCCAGGACCTCAGAGAATCATCTGAAAGTGAAAAAAAAGTTACATCCACAAACAAAAAAGATGAGAAAAGCGTGTGATGGTTTTCTACAGGGTGAAATCCTGTTCCTTCTCCAGAGTGCTCAGTTTCCTCTCAGATAAAGGATGCAATGAAATCAATGAAAGAGCCGGGCAATGAAACACCATAAAAAGCCTCCATATAAAAGTCCAACTTTCAGAAAAAGGAAACTTTGTGTCCTAGCTTCTGAAAAGAAAAAGTGCAAGAAGGACAGAAAAGAAGGGAATGAATAATTAAAGAAGATCAGATTTCCTCTGATGAAGAGTGATCAGCTGCAAACTGACGCACAGCCTGATTTCATCCGCTTTTATTCCCACCCTCTCTCGCTCTCTCTCTCTCCCTCTCTTTGTGCTGCAGAGCACCGTTTCACTTCCAGCACTGCTGTACGAGGACGCTTTCCTCCGAGGCAAGACTGCTCTGTATTACCGTATGTTTTCTCCTCCCTCTTTCTTACTTGCTCTGTCACTCTGCTCTTCTCTACACTCTGCCCTTCTTTAAGAAGGTTTTGCATGGATAGAGAATATTACTGCAGTTACACTGCTGCAATGATACATTCTGTATACTGCACTGTGAAGATAAAAAATAAATCAACAAATACAGTCGTGTCACTGGACTGTTAGTATACAAATCAGATCAGAATTACAGCAGGAATCTCAAGCATGGTTCTTACTGTACCAAAACTGTATGTATGTATGAATGAATAAGTGATAATTAGGAGTAAGAAAATGTTGTTCTGGTTGTATTTTTTCTTTTTTTTTCTTTTCCTTAATTTTCCTACAAAAACTGATTCGAGATTAGTTAAAAATCATATGGACCATACTGACAGCAATGCTTCATGTCCAAAACTTAGATATCATTTAAGAATTAAATGAGTAAAATTATATATATATATATATAAAATACCGTGATGTCGGTAAGAAGTCTCCAACCAGTTTGAATAAACTGACAGCTCATATCCCCAGATTTCAGAGCTGTAATAGCTGCTAATGGTGGATATTTTAAAGGAATAGTTCGCCCTAAAAATGAAAATTACCCCACATTTTACTCACCCCAAAGCCATCCTTGGTGTATATGGCTTTCTTTTTTCAGGTGAACACTGCTGCTTATGTTATATAGAATTCCCATTCTTATTGTCCAAAACCCCACTTTTCTTAAGGTCCATTTGACATGACTGGATATTATTATTTAAAAGTTATTATTTTAGTTTACTTTTGTGCACAACAAGTATTCCTGTAGCTTCGTGAAATTATGGTTAAGCCACTCATGTCAAAAAGATTATTTTAACTTGTTCTTACTACATTTCTGTGCTTTGATCAAGGTACTGTAGTATACTTGCTGTCTGTTGAGGGTCAGAAAGCTCTCAGATTTCATCACAAATATCTTAATTTGTCCTCCAAATAAAGGTCTTTCAGGTTTGGAAAGACATAAGGGTGAGTAATTAATGACATAATTTTGTATTTTGGGATGAACTAACCCTTTAAGGACCCTTTTCCTTTATATTTAAAGGAATAGCTGATCATCATTTCAAAAATAAAATCTGAAACACGCAGTTGCTGCGATTTATATTTGAATAAATGTTTAAAAAAAATGCCAAAATTGCGAAATGGATTCGATTTATAACTCATTTTAATAAAAAGAATATTATTCATGCAAGTTGTTTTTTATCTGTGTATATATTTACTTATTCTAAAAAATACTGTGTCAAACTAGAACATTGAAAAAGAGACTATGCATTTTTTATGGATTTACAATGGGTAAATATTTGTGATTTTTGCTTGTCGTATTCCTCTTTTGTAAGTCACTTTGGATAAAAGCAGTTGCTAATTAAATAAATGGAAACGTAATCTGCACTACACTTGCACTCAGCATCTGTTGATTTGGCTGGGTCTAGTTTGTGTAATCTTTAGTACTTTCTGTGCAGCGGCACAGCAAGAACCACGAGATTCCCAGAACAAACACAGACTATCCAGCCACTGGACTTAGTATGCAGATCAGATCAGAATTACGGCAGAAATCTCAAAGGATGAGTCTTATCTGTATTAACCCAAAGCTCCCAGCTTTACACCTGCAGTGTGACGCAGACCTGCAGCTAAGTGTCACTCACATTGTGAAGTCTTTCTATTCCAAGAAGAACACACCAGATCTCTGGCTGCATCTAAATTCACTTTCTATCCATCCTAAATAAAATTCAAGGGTAAGATTAGTGTGTCCCTAATCATATATATAAGCCAAAAGGTGGTCTAATATTTACACTTTATTTTCGAAGTATGCATCTGGGTATGCTTGTTACAGAAGTAGAGTTTATTATACTTATCTAGCAACATTTAACACAGAAAAAAAGCAATCAATATGACTGAAACTGTCACTAGAGTATTTAAGTGCATGAAGCTTTCTCAAGGAATAGTTCACCCAAAAAGAAGGTTTTCCTGAAAATATTCTTGTCCTCAGGCCATCCAAGACAAGGTTTTTTCTGTAGCATTACATCACTTGCTCACCACTTTGATCCTCTGCTGTGAATGGGTGCTACCAGAATGAGAGTCTAATAAGCTGATAAAAACATCACAATAATGCACAAGTAATACACACCACTCAGTTCCATCAATTAACATGTTATAAAGTGAAAATCTGCATGTTTGTAATAAGCAAATACATAATTTTGACATTTTTATCTTTAAACCATTGCTTCTAGCCATAATCCATAATATTGCTTTCATCTATGAAAAACTTGGTTGTATGAATCAGGAGACAAGATTAAGCACAATTTACAAGCCAAAATAGTTCTAAATATGTGGCCAAATTTTAATGTGAGAGACTATTTAGACAGACTTTTTCAGTGAAGGAAGCATTAGTATGGATTATGGATTTTGGCTAGAAGTAATGGTTTAAAAACATGCATTAATTGATGGACTGGAAATGGACTTATCATCATGTTTTTATCTGCTGTTTAGACTCTCATTCTGACGGCACCCATTCACTGCAGAGGAATGAATATAACCAGATGCCTCCAGTTGTGACAGTATGTAAAATGTCCAGATGCAGTTTTATTCTGATAAAATTGCTCATAATTCAAGTTAAATATTTCAGCAGTTTTTGAGAATGGCATTATTTACGGAAGGGTACCCTTGAGAGACATTTCTAGGGATTTTCATGCACACGAGTAGTTTACTTTCTAATGTATTCTCGGTGGAAGAGAGCAGCATAAATGCATATAATGAGAAAAAATGTCTTTTTATAAACCCTGCGGTGTGTTTTTTCTCTCTCGTGACCCGCCACATAATCTAGCTGAGCCCACATATATTCAGGACTGTTTATCTATGAGTCCTGTAATGGAAAAATGAGGCCCTCTGTTCCCACAAGCAAAGTGCCTCATCACTTGAAGGAAGTGCAGATACGGAGAGGAAGTTATTAAATGTAGATGAAAGACATAAAGAAAGTGAGCGGAGTGAGGAAACTTGGCCCGTTCAGACACGCTGCATTCGGCTTTATGGTTGTTCAAATGTTTGGTGCTTGGAACGGTTTGTGTTATCAGTCAGTCCCGAGCGGCGCTGCAGAAACAAACCCCGGACATCGCTATAGAAACAGCCCAACAAAACGTTCAGTTGTCACAATATATCTGAAATGTATGTATTTACCTTGGCGTGAAGAGAGGAATGGATGAGGAAGAAAGAATGAAAAAATTCACCGCCATGATGCTAAAGTGTTCTAATTGTATTTTAATGCATTGTTTTGTGGATGCTAAAGTAATGCACTGTACTGCCAATAATAGTGACTTGAGAAAAAAAAGCTGTTTTTATATAATCCTTCCTGTTTTGACTGAAATAACAACAGACAGATTAAGTAGCATTATGAGATTTGCATAAGGACGCTGATATCTGTGAGATTGGGCTGGAATGGGTTTGTTTACGCTGTAATGAATAAAAAGGGAAATGATTCTCTGTGTGAAGAATGAACCTGCTTATCACCCGTGTGATTAAAAGAAAGATTAAACATGAAAAATGAGAACGATTCAACTGGAAAACAGGATTGTGTGTGTGTGTGTGAGAAAGAGCCTGTAGGAAGTGTGCGACAGATTTTAACAAGTCTCTAAATTTACCATCAGTCCCTGAGACAAACAGATAGACAGGAGACAAAATGCCTGCAGGGGGAAGAGGAGAGAAACAGGGGACAAAAGAAAACAATCAGATCACTCACAGAGAGAAGAGGTGAGATGAAATGATACAAGAAAGAGAATGAGCAATAAAGTGATTCATGCATAGTCTTATAGACCTCTAGTGGCTCCAGGTCTGATTAATGGCTCGGGGACAAACAAAGTGCAAATACTAAAGTGCAACTAACCATGCAATCAAATATAGTTTATAGACCAGCGATATAAATGAGTACAAGGGAAGCAAAAACACTTGTAACAGCATTTAATGTTTTACCCTCCAATACATTGCCTATGCATTTATGAAAATGATATATTTTATAAATATTTCATATTTGGAACATTCAGAAATAATGTTGGTTTTTTTATAATGGAATGGAATAATTAGCATTTTGTGGACCTGAACCACAGCTGCATTAATCCAATAACGTAGCTGTACAGTGATGCATAACTTGTTTTTCTGCTGCACAAACTGCAAAATAATAAGTCAAGCAAAAGAAAACTGCAAAAATAAAGTAAAACCTTGATGTTAGTATGCATTAAATAAACACACATTATCCAGGAAACCTTCATCTGATGAGAATTTTTTAAGATCATATCAACAAGACACTTGTGAGATTACTTTGAGCTTTTTTCTCAAGAAGTCTTCATTTACTCTCCTTCTAATCTGACTACTATAAGATATAGATTTATGGTTTTTCCTTGCTACAGGACAACATGACCGTCTGCTTGAGCTACATCACACACACGCACAAACTGTCACATAAGGGTCTTAGAAACAGCTGCTACCCTTGGATACATCAGACCGTCTGGGACTCACAACAACACTACACACACTCACTCTGTCCTTTAGCGGATAACTGATTTGCTTTCATTTAACACATAAATTATGATGCTTTGCTGGCAGATGGTGAGAGACTGAATGAGAGGCTGGGTGAGATGTGATTTGCTCTTCTGGCAAAGTCTTACTGGATATGAAATATTCTCTCTCGGTGCAATTAAATTCATGCATTATGAACCAGTCCTCTTAGTGTGTGTGTGTGAACTCTCTACTAAACATCAAGATAAAATACAACAAACTGTAACCACTTTATGGGCCTATAAAATAAATAAAAAAAAACACATAGTTGCATTGAATAAATAATACTAACAATTATATTAACGGTTTTTATTTTTATTAACTAACTGCAAGAACACTTCATTTCTGTCAAATTGTAGATTGTGAAATATAATAAAATAATATAATAGGGGTATTAACAAAATACAAGACCAACACAAACCTGAACACAAACTGTGCATAAAACACATCAAGGGAACTAGTTATTTATTTTACTCAGACTCAACCTGAAGTCACAGAACTAGTTACAATCTATGGCAAAATCAACAACAAAACGGCATACAAAACTATCAACGTGTCAAACAATGCAACCATATCAAGCATTCAATAAGAATGAACCACAATCCTAACCCAACTATTATGCTTTTTGGTGTAACGAATGATCAGGGAGGCAGTCGGATCCAAATGCAGAGTGTTTTATTAGAAACTCACAGGAGAATAAACAGGCTGAGGTCGACCACGGCAAACAAGGTTGTGGAAGGCAAAACCGAGAGAGAGTCCAGTAAACAAAGCAATGAATCGGGCGATCAACAAACAGAGTCCAGGGGGAAGAAACGAAAGTCGTAATCCAGAAGGCGAACGAGGTCGACAACTTGAATCCAGGTACAAAAATACAAATACAGAAAGACAAGGGAAAACGCTTACAAGGGTGTTACAAGACACACGCAATGATGAGCGGGGAATGCTGGGAATTTTGAGGAATAAATACAGGCGTTAATGACACGAGAGGGGTGGAGAACATATCAGTTACTAGGGCAACACATGAGGGGGGTGGAGACAGGGTACACAAGTGACAGAACATACATGGAGTGGAAAAACACAGACATACAACAAGGAGGCTGGAAGTGCCATCCCCTAAGCTACACTGGCACTTCCAGCAGATCATAACAGTATGTGTAAGGAAACCTTAGGAGGAACATTTTTTATAAGGAATATTTTTTAAGAGTTAAGCTGTGAATGTGCATCAAATACTCTTTTAAGAATCTCTTGAAACACTTAAAAGGTTTAACCCTGGGTTACATTTTATGATACTTTTGAAGTGCATCTATATCTGGAGTTCAACTGCCCAGCTAACAAAACTATAACTAGTCTGCCGCTTTTGTTCTGACCAACATCCTCGAACTTCCCCAGCTCAAATAATTGCTTTTACTAAGGAAAAGAAAAAAACTTTTTTCTGAATAAAAAGATGGGTGGTGTTAATTACACTTTCAACGAGTTCATGTGGGGTTCTTCCAATCACAATGCAGTGTGTTAGCTGGCCAATAAGAGCAGAATGTGCTTGTCGGAAGGAGGGTCTTTGTAGAAAATGATGCTTTTGAGAGAGGCGTGGGATAGAGGAGCTACTGTACAATAATGTATAGTATTTCAGTTACACTAAATAATGATCATTAAACTAGCATCATACTGTATGACCCTTTTAGAAAGAAAGGAATGAAAAATAAATGATGTTGAAACTAGAGATACATTTTTTTTCCTTCTGTCAAAATAACTGCAGAATAAATAAAAGACAGTAAAAGATGACAGATTTTGTATTTTTGGTTGAACTTTCCTTTAAAGACACTTTATTAGCACAATATGTTACTCTAACTGCACAATTTATGTTATGTTATACGTGTGAGCAGATTTCTATTCTGAGACACGAGGAGAGAAAACAGACTCATAATAGAGCATGTGTAAATAGACTGAGAATAGAGACTCTACCCACTCATCTGTGATTCTCAAAGGACCAGTAAGCAACATTTGGCGCTGTTGTTTAAATCTGTCTACCTAATGCCAATACAACCTCTCTCACACACACAAGGTGTGCATCAGCAGTGGCGTGCACAGAGCTCTGCTTTGCATAAACAGTCGATTAAAGAAGCTGAAGAGCTGTCACAGACTCCGGAAGTGAATGAGGTGATTCTTCAGAGAAACAGACTGCAGTAAAACCAGCTGCTTTAACAGTGGTCCCAGCAGACACGCCTATAACTGTGTTTTTTACTCAACAGCTGTGGTGCAAACAAAATGAGACTAATTAAACACACGGCAGGATGCTGGACTTTGTCGGTAGCATGCCAAAGGAAATGTTGAAGGAAACCTTGCAGGTTTGGGTCTCCAGCTGAGATAATCACAGCAAGCTGCAGCAAACACAGATGAAGTTACACACACACACACACACACACACACACACACAAATGATACATGGGACAAATTTGAGCAATTTAATTAATTATGCGGTCAACAGCCAACCAGGTGAGACACGGTCCACGACCAATCTAAAGTAACCAGATTTTGGAAATGTAAAATTTATTACCTACAGTATTTTCAGTGGAAAGGAGTCCAAGTAGCATTGCTTAAAAAAGTTGCCCTGCAATTCTGCTCATAAAGCTGCCCGGTGTATAATCAGCCTTAGCCGCTGCAGGGAAATAAGAAAAATGTAAACGGCAAAACTGTATGCACTCCAAACCAGTGGGTCCATAATTAAGATAATATATTAAAATAATATGATAAAGCACACCAGCCTGAAATATCAAGCCATAAAATAAGATGTTTTGTCTGCCTGGTCTCATGGCATAAACCTGGGTGCACTTTTTAGCGAGACACGAAATGCGTACCAATAAGTACATATCACTGCAGTTTCCAAGAGAAATGAACACAAATGAGGCAGCAAAACACAGATACCTTTTATTCCTTTTCACACAAATTTACAGAGTTCCGATTAATAAAGCGTAATTTAGATGAAATCATGTGATTTCAAAAACAATATTAATATGCTGGGAGATTTGAAAACTGATGCATCACACATATCCAGCTTCGTATCTATGGGTTTTAGAAATAGCTGGAAGCAGATGACATTGGAAGCTAGACACATTAGATTTCCAATGTCCACGGCTGCTCTTACAAAAAAAAAATGAGGAGGGTGGTCAATAGTGTAGTGATGTTGAAACCCAGAACTCACTTTCAACCAAGCAGTTTTCTGTTGTTTAACATGATTTCACATGAGCAACGTGTGAAAAAAAAAAAATTGTGGCAGAATTTTTCACGTTTACTCGAAATAAAAGGATTCCTATTGTAAGTACCAGAATGTGTTCAGAGAAATTCCACAGAGCAATGTTAAATGTCTTTATAAGGCATAAATTGACTTTTTTTTTCTATTGAAGCTATTCAGTGGGCTGACATTTTAAATGGTCACAATGCTGTTCCTGAAGCTCAAAATATATGGTGCAGGCAACCATCAAAGTCAAGGGTTGCTTGGATTTACTGTAACACGAACTGTCTATAAAATGTTAGCTGTTGCAAGCATGTAAATGGTCTTATCGGTCAACGTTAAGTTAAAGGCATAATGCAACATAGGAATTCTACCAATATCATGAACTTTATATATTTTATAGTAAGAGTTTTAGTTTTATTTAAAGATTATCATCAGAGTTAATGATGACAGATTTTAAGTAAACTATTCCTTTAGGTACAATCATACACAAATCTTAGTACTCAACAATGTTCTCCTTATAGCATTCAAACCTCTATGCTATACTAGACTCGACTAGATTTTTCAGGTCAAGGTGTTCTGGATGTACTGTAAAGCTGAATAATGCAACCATTAAACACAATGACAGTTGCCTGAAAAGCGTTCATATCTTTCCACCGCAGTAAACAAACATAAAGGCTGCGCGCTTGGGATGTTTTCCAACAGACACGAGTTAAACATGTCATGTGTCAATATGACATGTATGTGTTTATTAATCTCAGCTCTCTGTCCTTGGACAGGTATATGCCATGATGTGTAAACTCGGTCATGTAAATATACATATATATATATCCAAGAAATATATCTTCCCTCTTACTCCTCGTTAAGTTTAAATGTTAAGCATGATGTTATATGCAAAGTCACGCTCTCTCCTTAAATAATGTCTCTTATGTGGAAATTTGAGGCTCTACCTGAACTGAATCACAATGAAATGACAAATGCAGCATATTCAGTAAAGCCAGCATCACTGCTTTAACTGAAAATACCAAGGGTTATTGATATAAACTGTAGAATGCAAGACACTTGCATAGCTCTCTGAATTCCACATTTTAGTATGTCAGACAAAAGCTTTGGATGCAGTGTGTAAACGTGATTGACACAACATGAAGTTGAATTTATTTCCTAATGTGCACAAATGTCGGACTTTTTTAAACATTACTTATTGTTTTAGATTATTCAGAGAAAACTGGCAGGTTTTGCAAGATCATACACTAAAAATGTTTGTTTTTGCACATCTCCTAGAGCTGAAGCTTTTGTCTTCCACCCAATAATGTTCAGTCAATGGAAAATAAAGAGCTTCTGCTGTTCGGAACGACACATTTAGTGCCGCAAGATCATTAATTTGTTTTGCAATAATGTTTAGTCAACCGTTCTTCTTCGTTCTCTGGGTGTGTGTGTGTGTGTGTGTGTGTTTCACATATTCTCTCTCTTGCACATTGAGGAGCACAGCCAAACAAACTGCTGTGGTTTTGCTGAGGTGTGTAGTTTATACAGTAAAACACCTTCCCCCCCAAAACAGCAATAAATGATGGCAATAAACCAGCGTACACTGCTGGATCTGCCTGAACCAAGGCCAATACTTACTGCATGTGTGTGTGCGCGTGTCAGAGGGAGGCAGTAAACAACAAAATCTGATTTCCAAGCTATGTGGAGAGCTAACACTGAATTTACTGTCATCATAGTGTCAATCCAATTTTAATATAAGCTGTAGCACTAATCTTCAATTAAACTTCCAGTACAGTGCACACAGAGGGGGGCCAGAGTTTAACTGTACAATTAAAATTTGATTAACTTTATGGAAGAGAGTGAAGGCCTCTTGAGAGAATAGCTGGAGAAATGCTGCCATCTACTGCCCCTACACAGATCCAATAGAGACCTGAAGTAAAATTACATTGGGTTCATATACTGGACGTTTTTAATACTGTCAGATCAAATGGTCTGAATTAATTAGACAGTTATTTGTAAATATGAATATGTTTGGTTAATATTTAAAATTATATGTATACTGTCATTAATATTAGATTTAGTTAATATATAATCTATATAGTTTTTTCATTAAATCTTTTTTGTTTTTTTACTATTTTAGTATTTTGTTTACTATATGTAATTGTATTTTATTTTTGTTTTTACAAAAAATACAAAATCATAAGGTTTATTTTTTATTTTTAATGTATGTATAATATTTTATAGAGTTTAATGTATACAATTAAGAACATAATGAAGTGGGTTAAACCATTTGACAACCTCAACCTCATTAACGTGGTTGACATTAAAATAATTTGCATCCAAATTATTCCAGAAAATAATATTGGGTGTTAAAAAGCACTTTAACAATAGAAGGAACTTTAATTATTTCACACATAAAAGCACAAAAATCTGCCGGCCTGAAACTAGGCCTTGAAATCATTTTCCATGTGAATCATTAGCTTATGCAACTGTTTGTTCAACACGTGCAGTGGCTTAAGTAGCACAGAGACGTGGCAACTGAATAATCGCTTCAATTCTCAGAGGGAAAAACTAAAGACTATGATCAACATCACACCATAGTCCAGCGCTGAGAGTCTAGGTCAGGCCAGTCTGATCATTGAACTATGATCCCATGTTTACTCTCCTCAGGTGTGCATTGGACCGCTGACAAATGTGAACTAGACTAGTAATTTAATACTAGTAGTTTACTGCCATTTGAGAAAGTACAATGGATTTCTTACACATGAAACAGATCCCTGCAGCGTAGCAATAGCACAATAAAACGTGCAAACCCTCACAGCACACCACAGTATAGAGTTTAAAACATATACAAACACAACTGTGATGCATGGATGTCTTTGTATGTATGTTATGCATTACCAATGCATTTTTGTATTTTATGTTTGGTAACTTTAGTAATGTATTTTAGACTGGTGTAGTGATGATGATTTTAGTGAAAAATTAGGGCATTTGTGCCCTGTGGTGGATTAATGAACAGCATGTCTTGCTCTTACATCATCTGTCCTTTGCTGAACTCTGTTTTAACTCCAGTATTTCGATAAAAATACATGTATACATGAGTAACACTATATTATTTCACTGGCGTCATAATGAGATACTATTTAAGGCCTGTGAGGCTAATGTCAAACTGAAATTCAAACACCATATAAGATTTTAATTATTGTTAAGTAGGCCTAGTGGATTTATAGTATTGTGCTTAAAATCAGACTTGCACTATTGTTCAATATATTGGGGTCAGTTTTGAAAGAAGTCTGCTCAACAAGCCTGTGTTTATTTGATCAAAAATACACTATTAAAAAAAAAAAAAAAAAAAAAAAAAAGTAACATTGTGAAATACTGAGCATTTAAAATATCCGTTTTATTTTGTAGTATGCAGAATATTGTTCCAGACTTTAGTATCAATCTTCAGAAAACATTCTGATATGCTGCTCAAGAAAAACATATTTTTATTACTAATGTTGAAAACAGTTATGATGCTTTATATCTTTTCTGGAAACTGTGATATATTTTAGTTTGTTAGGATATGGCAGTGAATAAAAAGTTTAAAAGAACAGCATTTTTTGAAATAGAAATATTTTGTATTCAATGTATTCAAATCAGTTTAATCCAAACCAAATTTTTCATTTAGTTAGCTAGAATTACAAAACTCGGTCCTGGAGGAGCTACACTCTGCAGGGCTGCAGGAGTTTAACACCCCTGTGTTATAATAATACAGGGCTGTCCAAACTCTGTCCTGGAGGGCCGGTGTCCTGCTGAGTGTAGCTCCTCCAGGAACGAGTTTTGTAATAACTGTCCGCTGTCATAACACTGTAATAAACCAGAAGGCAAGTTTCAATTATGACAAGGTACCCAAGTTATTTAGTAAGTATTATTTTAGTTTCAGTAACCTTGGGTGTTACTTTTCATTTAAATATATTTACATTCATTTATTCATTCTTTTCTTCCTTCAAAAAAAGATACATTATATTATTCATATATTCACTAGCGGCAAGCCAACTACACCGCTGGTTTTCAGCTATGTGAAATATTTTTTCTACTAAACGGAATATAGAACGATTGCTTTTATCATTTATCATTTATATCATATCAACAGAAGATATAATGCAAAAACAACACAAACACAGCCCAAAGCGAGCACAGTGTCAAACATGGCAGTAAGGGATTGAATTACACACTAATTATCATATTAACTGGTGGCTTTCTCTTTGCAGTTTAGCAGCTTTTGGTTCCAGAATGCATGAGGCAATATTGCGTAATGAGCGCGCATTCCTGTCTAGAGCGCGCACGAGGCGCGTCAGCACTTTTCCAGCAGAAGCCGGTTCGCGTGTAAAGCTTTAATTACACGTTACGTTTTTCGCTTGTTTCATAATTCCACATCACCATTACTAAGCCAGAGGAGGAGCATACCGGCGTCTATCTCTCTTCTACCTTTCTCCAATCAGGAAGTGTAAGAATATGGTCTCATTCAGCTTTGACGCCACCCCCTCCAAACGTCTGTGAACGAATCCTGACGGAACGCGCACCCAGTCCGGGCGTAAGGTAAGGGAATCCCGTTCCATCACTTTCGCAATCCCCCCCATCCCCGGATTTTAGTAGCATTATTATTCATGCTTAAAGCGCAGGTCTCCTCCCCTCGCCCTGGTGGTCAGCGGGGTTTATTGGTCCTGAGTAATATAGACCCGGACAGGACAGCGCGTACGAGTATTTAAAGAGACTGACTGATCAAACTGTTCTGGTCTAAAAGAGTTTGATTTATATCTGTATATTCCGTTTTGTTTTATCTTATTTGATTCTATTTCACTGATAATGGAAAAAGGTAAGACAAAAACAAATGGACATTTTTTCCCATGTCAGTAGTGCTTGCATGAGATGATGCAATGAAACTTGAATGATTTTATATTTTTAAATATAACTCACTTTTAAGTTATGTAATTTGTAATTATATAATTACAATTTAATTAGCAAATTAGTATTTAGGGACTGACCCAAATGTTTTGTTTTTTTTAAATGACTACTGATGTTAGGGTGAGAACATTTTCTTTCCTCAATGCCAGTATTTTGTCCAATATTGCTTGTATGTGAATGAAAATTAAACATATCTCATTATTCAGACATCTCTCAGTTTAGCCTTACAGAGTTGAACCTTTAAATAACGTTTGGACATTGTCAGACTTCATTTATTATTGTAGATACGTTTTGCAATATGGTACAGTATATGGGAGATTGGCCCTTATTTATATAATTATCACATATTTTACATAATAATTATGCAATATAAACCAAAAAAAATAACTTAACCTACAAAACTTTTATATTTAATTCTATGTGTTGCTAAATATTTTAATTGAAAAGTTCTTTGGGGGAACCCAAAACTGATCTTATGAGTTTAGTCAATAGAAAACCTATAGAAATAGAACTATCCTTACCTGATGGGGTTTGTCTCCATAGAAACCGAGCGAAACATGATGACGGAATTCTGGAAGGAACATTCCAAGTCTGCAACAGTAGAGGAGATGATGCTGGATTCAAACGCTCAGGAACTGACCCAACACGAGCTGCCGGAGATTCTCTCCCTGCTTCCTTCTCTGGCTGGTTCTGTTGTGCTGGAACTCGGTGCTGGAATCGGGTCAGTGATCACATTGTCTTTGACTTTGACAGAGACCTGCAGATCTCTGATGAACCACAAGAACAAGTCATAATAGCAGTTAATGTGTTGCATAAAGATAATAAGACTAATAAATAATTAATAACATAGGTTTCATGTTAGAAATCAAATCATTGTAAACTGAAGGCACAGAAACTACCATAATGTATGAACACTTTACAACATTCTTACTATTTACAAGACACAACAGCATTATAAAAAAAAAAAAAAACAAGTTCAGTTCATGGCACCATATCCTTTTATATAACGTTAAATGAGTTAAAATGACAAACAAGGAACATTAATTTAACAATACTCATTGTATTATACAATTACATGCAGAAATACAATTATATGTCTCAGTGAAAATCTGGTGGAAATCTAATCGAAAGGTCAAATGGTTAAGTAATCTGTTTCTTGGCCAGTTCTAAGCTTTTAAGCATGGTTTATTTGCTGCATTGTTATCATGACCTTTGCTCTTTTCAGTCGGTTTACTCGTCACCTCATTGGCAAGGCCCATCACGTGACCGCTGTGGACTTCATGGAGAAGTTTGTGGAAAAAAACAGAAAGGACAACAGTCACCTGGGCAACGCTGAATTCATCCAAGCTGATGTCACAAAGCTGGACTTCCCTAAACACAGGTATAGCATCCCTATAAACACAGTGTGCAGCATTATTAGGCCAGCCAATATTCAGATCACATTTTTTTCCAATTACATTTGACCAATACTAAACTACATCAATCTCAATAACATATTTGTTAACGAGGGCCAGAAGTGAAAATGCCTTATTTTCAGATGTGCAAAATTATTAAAATGGGCCAAAAACAGATTTCACACACTTAAAATACCCATGAGGAGGAGGAAGCAATAATTTAGAAAAATCCCAAAATTAAGGGTCAAGATTAAAGTTAAGGTTAGGGACAGGTTTGGTGATTTGGGTAGGTTTAAAGGTGGGTTAAGGTTTAAGAGATGAGTCAACACAGTGCAATTATAAATGTAATTACAGATGTATTTACATACAGGTATTTTTAAAAACTTAAGTACAATGTAAAAACATGCATAAACACAATAAGTGCACAGTACCAAATTATTAAATTAACTGTAAGTACATAGTAGTTAAGGCCACCTAATATAAAGTTGGACCAATATATTAATGGCAGAAAACTGAAGAAGAAGAATTAGGTATTAGACCAAGAATAAAAGCATCAGGAACACTGTATTCTCGACCATATAGTAAAAGGCTTTAAAGGATTTTTACAAGCACCAACTAGCCAAAAGTTTGGATACACCCATGAGGAGTCATCAGTATTTTAGTGCATTTTCCTAGAAAATAAAGACAAATGTCTATACAGCTGTTAGTGTACAAGAGTTCACAGCTTCACTCTTGAACATAAAGCTCCTTTATTAGCATTGATGGTTCATGAGGTATATTTAATATCTATGGAATCTTTCCATCCCACAAAAGTTTCTTTATACTGTAGCAAAAAAAGTTTTAGTTTTAGATTATTATTATTATATTATTATTTTAATTTCATAGGGTATAAAAAGATCTAAAAAGAAACATCCCATCTCGTCTTTCTCCATCTTCCACTTTTTTTGACACTTTCGGTTTCAGTTTTGACGTGGTCTTCTCTAATTGGCTGCTGATGTATCTGAGTGACCAAGAGCTGAAGTCATTAGCTGAAAAGTTTCTCAGGTGGCTCCGCCCAGGAGGATACCTGTTCTTCAGAGAGTCCTGCTTTCACCAGTCAGGTTAGAAACAACACTTAATGGCAGTGATTTCTTTATGATTATTATTATTATTTCAATAAACAACACTCCATTCTTGTTAACTGACTGGCTTCAAAACAATGTGACAAAAATCCAAATAAATAAGCACTAGAACCTACAGTTATACAAATAAATGATAAACACTTTAATCATAAATTATTATTATTATTATTATTATTATTGGAGCCTGAAGCAAGTTATTGAACAGAAAAATGTTGGGAAAGAATGTTGTGTTGATGATTTATTTTATCATTGAAAAATAAAAAGGGATTTGCTATGTCCAAAAAAATCATAGACAAAATATGTAATTGCATTTTGTTAGACATTACTAGAACAAATATATTTTTTCTTTTATATAGTGTAGTGTTTAGCATAATTGAGATGTTATTATATTAACTGAAATACAATGTATATCTCTTTTTTGTATATTTTAGTTTTTTATTAACTACAATAGCTCTGCTATAGTGCGCAATGATTCTCACGCTTTAATACAGCTTGAGAGTAGCATAATAAAAAAGGTTTATTGTAAAAGTTACATTTTTTGATACATTTTAATGCGTTTTTGATGTTCACAGGTGACTGTAAGAGAGATTTTAACCCCACGCACTACAGAAGCCCTGCCTACTACAACCACCTGATGACTTCACTCTTGCTGGATGAATCCGATCAGACAGAGAACAAACGCTATGGGTTTGACATGGTGCTCAATAAGACAATTCAGACCTATGTGAAGGTAAACCAGTCAGTAAGCAAATTATTTTAAGGACGTGAACTATAAGTATAATAAACCAAAATGGAAACGTTTTGTCTTAGATGAAGAACAACCAGAACCAGTTATGCTGGCTCATGCAGAAAGTTCGACGTGATGTTGTACAGCAGCATCAGGGCGGCTTTTCCACATTCCAGGAGTTTCTAGATAACCAGCAGTACACCAGAAGAGGAATCTTACGTTATGAGAAGATGTTCGGATCAGGATTCGTCAGCACAGGCGGATTCAGCACAACCAAGGTCAGGGATGCAGAATTCAGAGGGTCATGCATCTTCAAAAATCCCTTATGAAGTGAAATAAAAATACAAAGAAAGAAGAATTATTATTAATTACAATCTATGAAAATGATTCATTAATTGACTGACTTGCGATATAGTCACTTTTCGCCACCTATTGGAGCAACTACAAACACCAAAGTACCAAAAGTGTTTGCAGACTAAAGAGTTTGTGATAAACTTAACAAATAAAGCAATTAATTAATTATTAAATGTCAGTATTAATATGTTTTATAAATGTCAATATAGTTGATATTATATTTTATTATTCTATTTTATTTCTGGTTTTGAGTTTTCCTCGCTTTTGGCTCATGGCTCAGCAGTGGAAAACTACTGATCTCTTAATTCTCGCTGTTATCTGATCATTTTAGTAAATAATTAATAGTTTGTTTTCTCTCAATATCTTTGATATATTAATCTGTAACCTATTAGGAGTTTGTTGATATACTAAACTTGACCGCTGGACAGAAGGTTCTTGATGTGGGCTGTGGGATTGGAGGTGGAGATTTCTACATGGCCAAGGTGAGTCAAAGACTGGCGTGTTATAGATTTATGTGTTGCTTCAGAACATTCTCTTTAAGTCTTAAGACATTTAAACCAGCAAGCCGTAATTAAATATTATCAGACATAAATTTGGATTTGTCAGTTTTCGTGTGGTGCATTCTGACCACTTTCACATGATCATTCACAGCTGTAGTTTCTGATTACTGTGATATGATTAAATTACCAACTTACTCAATGATTTTTTTAACGACAGACCTTTGGGGTGGAGGTTCTGGGCATGGACCTGTCATCAAACATGGTGGAGATTGCCATGGAGAGAGCCGTCAAGGAGAAAGTCCCCTTGGTATGTTGAGTTTTTCAGCAAAAACCTAGCAACACCTTGGCAACCAATCACAATACCCTGGTGACCATATAAAAAAAAAAAATGCAAACTACATCTTTTCAACTGCATTGAAACACTGGCAACCAACCATAACAAACTTGTAGAAAAAGCAACAACTCATAACAGTTTTGCAACCACATAGCAACACCCTGGTAACCACCCAGATCACTATAGCAACCCAAAAGCAAATTACAGAACAGCATGTTAACTGCACAGCAACACCCTGGCAGCCACGTAACAAAATCCATCAAACTGTTCAAACTGTATGCAAGAAATGTACTGTAATAATCATAATAATTCAACAGGAATTAAGAAAACATGTTAATTTCAAGTACTCATATCGCTGACAGCAGTAGTACAGCCTGGATATTCTTGTTTAAAAAGCGCAGTTGAAGCCCTCAACTGATGTTTATGTTGTCATGTTTTATTTTGGCCTGAAGTGCCACCCTCCATCCATCTCCCAATCGCTCTGCATTAAGTGACGCGGCTGCAGCAGCTACTACAAAAAATGTCTAACATTTCGAGTACAAAACCTAAAAGACCTCACTATGAATCCAAAATACGGTGTGACAAAGTGCGAAATAAGACAAGGGTTAGCATTGGAGAAGCGTTTGAACGATGGAGACAGATAAAAGCAGCTTATCTGGCAACCTCTAGTTAATGGATAGGGGAAGGGACACCGCTCAACAGTATTTTGAAAGTGATTGCAGTACCAGTTTTGGCCATTTCTTACATACGGTTCCTTTAAGTAAACACAAATTAACACCGTAGAAACCACCGCTCCAACCTAGCAACAACTTATTTTAATCTAGCAACTGCATTGCAACACCCCGACAACCACCAAAACATTCTAGCAATTGCATAGCAAAATACAATAACTAGTAGCTTCACAACTGCATAGCAAAACACTGGTAACCAAACACAACTCCCTGGAAACCACTTAGTAAAACTAGGTTGTTACTACATAGCAACACCCTGGTAACCACTCATAACACCACAGGAGCCACCTATGACAAGCTACTGTTGCAACTGCATGGTCACAACGATCGCCGTGATTTTGCAAATACATGATCCTGGATCAACATTACTGTCCAAAAATATAGACTTATCCCAATCCCTACCCCTAAACCTAACCCTACCCAAAATGTATGCATGAAATCAGTGGGAAATGATAGCGGATTAACAAGGGTATAGAAGCACCCAAGCCTCATCATCAGCCTAAAATATTTCCTGAAAATGCATCCCTCAAATCTGATTGGTTGATTGGAATGTTGATCTAGGAAGATTTTGTACTTGGTTTAATCACGCTCACCACATAGGTCCACCCTAGCATTCTAGTGCTAAGTTTTTCCCTAGGAAATCTCTTTTAAAATGTGAAATAGTTATATATTACATTAAAAGTACAAACACTTTTGATTCGCATAGCCTTGAGAATGAACAGAGCTGCCTTCTGGGAAAGCTCTGAGACTCGCTCTACACTTCCTGATAGCAGAGTAAACTGTCTGTCCTTCCTCTGCAGGTGCAGTTTGAGGTGTCAGATGCCACAAAAAGAAGGTTTCCTGACGCAGCGTTTGATGTGGTTTACAGCAGAGACACGATTCTGCATATCAGGGACAAACTTGACCTCTTCAGAAAGTTTTTTGTGAGTGTTCTCACGTGTAAAATCCTGCATGTGTGCATTATTTTCATTCCTGTCACTTCAGAAGTAGCATGCAGTATATTTGTACGTGTGCACATAAGAGTGTGTGTGTGAGGATATACAAATGATTGTGTGAGAGTGTGTTGCAGATGTAAATATACTGTCATTGGGTGGTTTAAACAGTTTACTTCACCTTGAGCCTTCTTTCTGTTTTTTTTTTACTAAGAAACTCAAATGAGTGACACATTGTATGGCTTATAAAAACAAGCTTTTGCGTTTGTACTGAACTACTGAGGATTCGATCCAAATAGGCAAATGCAGTGACGTACAGTAAACAAATACTTGTGTGGAAACAATCTGTGCATTTTCTGCCCTCTAGTGGACAAATGAGAAACTATCTTAGAAGTACACGATGAAAGAATATGTATTTTGATGTTTTAATGTGTGTGTTTCAGTCATGGCTGAAGCCAGGCGGGAAACTTCTGATCAGTGACTACTGCTGTGGAGAGAAGCCTTGGTCTCCAGCGTTTCAGGATTACGTTAACCAGCGGGGATATATCCTCTACACACCTCAGAGATACGGACAAGTACAGTCCTCATAAAATCATAGTATACTATTAAAGCTTGTTTTGACTGAGGTTTATTATTGATCTGTTATGTAATGCTGATATCAGTCAATGCCATGCTGAGTGTGTTTGTGTATGTGTTTTTAGTTTCTGAGCGAGGTGGGATTCAGTAATGTTCGTGCTGAGGACAGAACAGAGCAGTTTATTCAAGTCATCAAGGCTGAACTGCAGAGAGCCGAGGAAATGAAAGACGAGTTTATACAGGTAAACGCATACTTCTGCTCGTGTAACGTCTGCATTGCATTTACAACCACACATTTGCATGCTGTTGGAGGAAATATTTTCCATTTTTCCCTCCCTTTTTATTTATACAAACCACATTCGCAGGCATTGAAGACATGTTTCACTTTCATTTACAAATGCACCCAACCTTCCATTGCAAGCCATAGATGAGTTGGTTAATGGAAACATATTTGGGAAAATGACTCAACAGTAGATTGATACTTGGCAATGAATAGGTCCCTCAGAACGAGAGTCCAAACAGCTGATAAAAACATCACAACAATCCACAATTATTTAAAATATAAACTCTAATGTAATGGAGTGATGACACGTATTTTATCCAGAAGCAACAGGTTAAAGTTAAAAATGTCTTCACAATGTTCACTTCACAAGTTTTTATCAGCCTCATTCTGACGGCACCCATTTACTGCAGAAGATCTATTAATGAGAAAGTGATGTGATGCTGCATTTCAAATCTGTTCTTATGAAGAAGCAAGCCCATCTACATCTTTATTTTTGGGTGAAGTAATACTTTAAAATTGGCATGGATATTGTTGGAAAGGAAGCATCTCACCATGTGCTCTTGTAATCTCTGTCTCCTCCACAGGAGTTCTCTCAGGGAGACTATGATGCCGTTGTAAATGGATGGACAGAAAAACTGCAGCGCTGTGAGACTGGAAACCAACGCTGGGGGCTTTTCTATGCCACCAAAGAATGAAAAAGAGGAACAATTCAACTAATGGTCAATTTCAAATCAGTATATTTCAGATGCTATATTAAACTCACTGTTCTGTCTAATTCTGTGAATTGCACAGCACAGGATCTGAGTATTAGAGCTGTAATATCGACAGCACGAATGAATAAAATTGAACTTTTCTATATTATCTTTGTTTGTTGTTTTTATTTTTATATGCTTGTGCTTTTAATGCGTTTGATATGCATTGAATCTATTATATTAACAGCTGTTATAGTACACAGTGAACGTTGTACCTTATTAGTAATAAACACCAAAACAACACCACAAAGGACAAAAAACAAAAGAAATATAGCTGCAAGCAGCAATTACCAGGGTTTGAGCATTGTTAAAGCCTTTGAGGTTGTATAAGGCAACCTGAATGTATATGCCTTATAAGAAAATATTCCAGGTGTGCATCTTAACACAGAACAATGACACTGACGTGTTTTAAGATATGTTAGAGCAAGATATCTTCATCTGAGACAGCTCAAACATGCAATTAAGTCTGGGACTAGCTTAAGCCTTGTCTGTCACATGTTAGAACCAAGTTTCATAAAGTTCGGGGGTTTTGTTTAGGTTTTATAGGCTTTAGAGTATGTGAGACCACGCCTCTTTTTGTAAATGACCCTGTTACAGCTAACCTAAAGACAAAAAACAAACTTTTTTTTTTTTGATAATTATTATTAAAGAGAGTCTAGAGAATGGTTCTGTATTGGTTTGATCAAGATTGGGCCACAAACCTGTGACTACTTTGCAAAAGTAGGTTTTTAACATAACAGAGAATATTTCATGAACAATTTGATTACCAGCAGTAGTCACAGTGATAAGGTTGTTCAGAACGACCTATCATGTGATACAAAGATTTAATGTTTGTGCAAATATTTGAACGTGTTCTAAAATTTGAGGTCATTTTCTATAGAAATACTGTGTTTTTGAGGCAGTTTTAACTGTTATAGAACCACCTATAGTCTGATCACCATGAAACTTTGGATAATTCATGTGACACGTCTTCACCACGTTTCATAAAGTTTTTAGTGTTTATTTACGTTTTATAGGGATACAGGGCTTTATGGGTCACACCCCATTTTTAAATTAAACCAATTATAGCTAATCAAAGGGGGGAAAAAATGCATTATATATATATATATATATATAAATTATTGATCTAGAGAGTCCACAGTCAGATTTAAAAATTACTTTTACTTTTTAAAATTAAAAATGTATCTATTATTAAAATGTATATTAGAATAATATTAATACTACACTGTATGTTGTAAGGCTAAAATATGAAAAGTATGTAAATAAATACATTTAAATTTAGTTTTTTATAGTAACTAAAATAGATATATATGAGAGTATACGGTAAAAGTAATTTATAAAAACGTATACACATGTATAATGTTAAAGGTTTAAAATGAATAAAACGATGAAAAAAAAAAAATAGGACAGAATATTAACTCCCAAAAAGAAGAGAAAAAAAGAGCGTGCAGAACAAATGCACTCTGTGGAGCTCTGGGTAGGAGTGTTCCGTCACACACACACACACACACACAGAGAGACGCTGAAGGAGGAAGAATGAACCATCTGCATCTCTTTTCATGTGACGTGTGTTTTAACCCTCATGATGGCGAGACTGAGCGAACACGGGATCCGACTGAGCTCTGTGCGTAGTGTACTTTTTCTTATCTTCTTTCTTTTCTCACGCTTTACGATGTACTTTACGATGATTATATTGCATAATGTTGTTTTTATAGATGAGCCCGTCGTACCTGGAGAGCAACTCCACCAGTCACACATGGCCCTTCAGTGCGGTCGCGGAACTTATCGGTGAGCAACACACAAATGCATTCATCGATTCGGAGGAAAAACTCAGATTTTGTCAGGAACTGGCGATACTTTCGGTTTTAACTTCCGCGAATCTCACAAAAAAAATAATGCGCACATCACTTGCGCACCTGTTGCAGGCAAACTACAGTACCTCAGATATAATGTTTTTAATGCTTATTAATGGCGTGATGTTAAAACTCCGCACGCATAATGTATTTTGCATGTAAAGCTGCGTTTTGGATTTAAATGCATAGAGGATCGACAGTAGCTGAACACGTACAGTACAATGTCTGCATGTCATTGCATTTAATAACAAAGCAGAGACCAACACTAAGGTCGGTTGAATAAACTGATATAGTTTGGATAGAAACATCTACAAATGCATAAAGCAAATGAATGTAAATAAAGATAAACGCACACTTTACAAGCAATGCATTTATCAAAAATAAGTTTACACAACCATGTGGTGTTCGTATAAGGACTAATGAAAGGATCGTGTTGCTTGGTTTGAAGCGTGATAAACTACCCCTGTGGTTTCTCTGCTAGGATAAATGGTTTATGGTGAAGGCTGATGGAAATATGTAAAGCTTACAGGATCGTTCAGTACCGTTAGAGACAGGAAACTCTGTTCATGTAGATGCTTTTGATCACTTAATGATGAGGTTTAACAAAATCCGTCTTAATATTTCTGCAGTTTCATCTTGATATCCTGTTAAACGGTGTGTGTGTGTGCGTGTCTGTTTTTAGGTTGTAGGCTGTAGGTTATATTTAGAGAGCTGCCTTTTCAGAATGGCTTGCAGTTAAAGAAAAAACAGAAAGTGCTGCAAAAAGCAATGACGTTTTGCATAATGCAGTTGCACTCAGATTATATTAATTTCTCTGTATGTCTCACAGATAATGCATCTGACCCAGGAGTCACAGCCAAGAACATCTGGATTGATGTTGTGACGGTCAGAGAACAGTTGTGCCTCAGTTTTATGGACAATGGGAGCGGTATGACGCCTAGCAAACTGCACAAAATGCTCAGGTGTGTAAAAGATGTACACGAATGATGCCTCAAGTCTTGAGGAGAAACATTTTGTGAAGAGGAATCTCTCATTTTCTTCACAGCTTTGGATTCACAGAGAAAGGCTCCAGTAAAAGCAGTCATCAGCCCATCGGTGTATACGGAAATGGGTTTAAGTCGGGTTCAATGCGTCTTGGCCGCGATGCTCTGATCTTCACAAAAAATGGCGGCTGTCAGAGTGTGGGCATGTTGTCTCAAAGCTTCTTACAGGCCATTAAAGCTCAGGCTGTGATCGTACCCATCGCCCCATTCAACCAACAGACCAATATCCTTCTGCCTAGTAGAAATACGGGTCTTTCAACTCAAGACTTGAACATTTTTTTCCTGTTTGAGTAGCCCTCCTGTTGTGTTCAAAAGCTTTTGTTTTTGCATTAGTTTGCATGCAATTTGCCAGAAACATTCAATAATCATTTAAAAACAGAAAATGTCTACTCTAGCTTGTCAGAGACCATTGGTCTCTAGGGCAGTCAATGGGATCCCAACAATTCCTAACAATTTTGCATATTTCAAAACACATCTTGTGTGCATGCACATTCTTAACAATAAATGAGAAATTTTCGAAATCCAATAGTTTATCCAGTATTTTGAACAGTTTAAAAATTAGTGGTAAGAGTCAAATACACAACAGGAGGATTAAAGGAAAAAAAAGGTGCAAGCATGAACTCTATGCATAGACTATATACATACAGAATAAATAAGATGCATGTATTTGTTTGTTTTCACTATGCATATAGACTGTAAACGGAAGTCTTAGTGGGACAAAACATTGCCTTTAACTCCTGCCTCACAGACGCTGGTGGTAACAGAGGATTCAGAGGCAAGTCTGAGAGCCATCCTGAAATATTCTCTGTTCCAGAGCATCTCTGAGTTACAAGAGCAGTTGGATTCCATTCAGGGCAAAAAAGGAACCAAGATACTCATCTGGAACATCCGCAGGTCTGTCATCTGGCAGTTTTCAAACTACTTTGCCAGAGTTCCATGGATGCGATCAGTCGTAGTGAAAGATGACGTAACAGAGCAAATGCAGACAGGAGAACCATTATATTCAGTATCATAATTAATTTGCATGTGATTTACATGTTGCATGCAGGTGAGTGTACTGACTCCTGATTTGTGTTTGTTTTGAATATAACCCTGAACTGCTTAGATTAACAAATCAAGTCATTTTAACCACCTTGAAGCATGTGATTCAACTCTAATAAATAGCATTTTTCAGCAATCAGATATGCAACTGGCTAAATTCTAATCATATTTCTGTGTTTACTTGTATTTTTAAGTACATTTACAAGCTTTACCTTCCAAGATACCTGTGGAAGCCAATTGCCACTATAGAATTAAAAATTGGAATAAGAAATACAGTTTGGAGTTAATTTCACACAGTTCTGACGTCTGTCTCGCTATTCTGAGAACAAGAGGAAGTGTGTCAGACATAACTCTAAATTATACACACAAAAAAACTAACTCTGAAATGTAAGTTTCTTGGTACTGCAAGTTTACCAAGTTTATATTTCACAATTATGACATTTTCTTTGAATTTGAAAAATTCTGAGTTGATCTCATGTGACTTGTTTCTCAGAAATGCAAGAAATAAAGTCCAAACTGTCAGATAAAAAGTTGTAGCCTTCTTATCTCATGCTTCAATAGAGATCAGGACATTTTTCACCGTTTCGCTTTCCTTGATGAAAATAGTTTTGTTTTTTTAATGATAGATTAGGTGATATATGCTTATTAGCCACTTCCTTGAAAGCAAGTATGTTTTATCTGAAACTAATTAAGTATTTTCCCTGAACATCAGGATTTAAAAAAAATGTGTCAGCCAAATCCTAAAATGTACGTGCAAACATAATCAGCGCATTTTTACATTTAAGCCGTTTCATAAATAAAAATAAATGAGCATTAAAAATACTGAGTGGGTGATAATGATATTTTAATCGATTTTTTGTTTAATCAAAGTTTTTCCTCTTTCTAACTTGAATGCAGAAATACCGAATGATTTTTAATAATGTTTTTACAATCTTCTCTCACAGAAATAAAGATGGTAAGCCGGAGTTTGACTTCGATTCGGATGTAGAGGACATCCGTCTGCCGGAGATCCAGTCAGAGGAGAAGCAGGGAAAATGGAGGAGAGATTATTACAAGCACCGCAGAGAAAGTAACAACATCCCTGAGATGGAGTTTTCTCTCAGAGTGAGTGAGAGAAAGACAGAGAGAGAGAGAAAGAGAAACGGCCAACAGAGCGAGAAACTTCCTGATATTTATGGCCTGTGGTTTTTTTACAGTGTGAATGCAAATATGTATGTGTGTGTGGCTGTGTGAGTGCATACAGTGAGGCAAAAAAGTATTTAGTCAGCCACCAATTGTGCAAGTTCTCCCCCTTAAAGAGACGAGAGAGGCCTGTAATTTTCATCATACAGTAGGTATACATCAACTATGAGAAACAAAAAAAAGAAAAGAAAAAAATCAGGAAAATCACATTGTATCACATTCCTCTGTAAAATAAGTATTTGGTTACCTACAAAGAAGATAGATTTCTGGCTCTCACAGACCTGTAACTTCCTCCTCTGTCTTCCACTCGTTATCTGTATTAATGGCATCTGTTTGAACTCAATATCAGTATAAAAGACACCTGTCCACAACAGTCACACTCCAAACTTCACTATGGTCGAGACCAAAGAGCTTTCACAGGACACCAGAAACAAAATTGTAGACCTGCAGCAGGCTGGGAACACTGAATCTGTAATAGGTAAGCAGCTCGGTGTGAAGAAATCAACTGTGAGAGCTATTTTTAGAAAATGGAAGACACACGAGACCACTGATAATCTCCCTCGATCTGCGGCTCCACGCAAGATCTCACCCTGTAGGGTCAAAGTGATCATAAGAACTGTGAGGAAAAATGCCAGAACCACACGGGGGACCTAGTGAATGACCTGCAGAGAGCTGGGACCTCAAAGTAACAAAAGTAACAAAGACTACCATCAGTAACACACTGCTCCGCCAGGAGCTCAAATCCTGCAGTGCCAGACGTGTCCCCCTGCTTCAGCCAGTGCATGTCCAGACCCGTCTGAAGTTTGCTAGAGAGCATTTGGATGATCCAGAAGAGTACTGGGATGGTCAGATGAAACCAAAATATAGCTTTTTGGTTAAAAATGCATCCAAAGAACACCATACATACTGTGAAGCATGAGGGTGGAAACATCATGTTTTGGGGCTGTTCTGTAAAGGGACCAGGACGACTGATCCGTGTAAACCAAAGAATGAATGTATCGTGAGATTTTGAGTGAAAACCTCCATCCATCAACAAGGGCACTGAAGATTGTGGCTAGGTCTTTCAGCATGACAGTGATCCCAAACACACCGCCCGGGCAACGAAGGAGTGGCTTCGTAAGAAGCATTTCAAGGTCCTGGAGTAGCCCTAGCCAGTCTCTAGATCTCAACCCCATAGAAAATCTAGAAAAAAACATTCCTGCTCTAGAGGAGATCTGCTGGAGGAAAGGGCCAATATACCAGCAACAGTGTGTGAACACCTTGTGAAGACTTACAGAAAACCTTTGATCTCTGTCATTGCCAACAAAAGTTATACAACAAAGTATTTGGATTAAATTTTGTTATTGACCAAATACTTATTTTCCACCAGTTGAGGTATACCTATGATGAAAATGACGGCCTCTTTCATCTTTTTAAGGGGGAGAACTGCACAATTGGTGGCTGACTTAATACTTTTTTGCCTCACTGTGCGCGCGCGTGTGTGTGTGTGTGTGTGTGTGTGAATTATAGGTGTGAACCAGTGAATTTAAGACTCTACACCTTGTGATGCAGAGATAAGGATCAGTGTGACTGTAAACACAACGAGGCTGTAAAACTTCTGTGTTTAACCAAAATCTTGTTCAAAAACCCATTGAATCCAGGATGATAGAACCGGAAGAAATCTTGAAATATGTTACTGGAAGTTTTTGCAGCTTGTTTTCAATAAATGCTATTTTTCTGAATATGTTTTATCTCAAACAAGGGTAGCTTGATATGTGTCCTTGAATTAAATGGAAAAGTTGAGAATTAACTGGAAAAGTAAACACCAACACCAATTCTGTCTGACATTCCAGGCGTATCTCAGTATCCTTTACCTGAAGCCCAGGATTCAGATCATTCTGAGACAGAAGAAAGTTCAGACTAAGCTGATTGCCAAGAGCCTGTCCATGATTGAGAATGATGTCTATAAACCCCAGTTCATCGTATCCTTCCACTTGCCTCAAAATATACATTTTTATTTTTGTATTTTGTTTTTATTTTAATTCGTTTATTTTTGTTAAAGAACTTTCTTGACTTTTTTTTAAATATGCATTTTGAAATATTAATTTATATACTTTTTTTATTTTAATAATGTTTAGTCATCTTTTTTAGCTTTTTTTAATTAAAAAATGCATTTATTAATATTTTGAATGTGTTTTTCCTATATTTAGTTCTTTATACATTTTTTTGATTTAGCTACATAAAGATAATTTACCTGATTAAACTCATCACTTTGCCAACTAATTTATTTTAATATCAGCATTTTTAATAACGCTTATTTAAATGTTTTGTTTTATGTTTCCTTCATTACTTTTAATCATTACTATGCTTTTTTTCATTAATCCCCCAACTAGTTTTGAGTGGAGTGTTTTCTTTAAGCATGATTCTCAGAATGAAAGAGTCAAGATCACTTTTGGATTTAACCGGAAAAACAAGGAGCACCATGGGATTATGATGTATCATAAAAACCGATTGATAAAGGCACATGAGAAAGTTGGCTGCCAAATCAAGGTACTGGGTTCATTTATGTGGAGAACTCCACACATAATCTGAACATGTATTTTATGTTATCGTTATTTATTTTTCAGAAATATTTTTAAAAATTTGAAAATGCAGAAAACTATTATAGATTCTCTGTGGGTTTGGTTACTTAACATGATGGTTTTAATAACAGCTTTGTATTAGATTCATCGTGTATCATCATGTTTTACTTCTCTTTCCTTCAGTCATCAGGTCAAAGGTCAGGGGTCGGGGTCATCGGAGTGATTGAGTGTAACTTCCTCAAGCCTGCTCATAACAAGCAGGATTTTGAGTACACCAAAGAGTACAGGTGCATTTCAGGAACTCACCAAAAACCTTTATCCTGCAGGGCTGTCTGACTCCGATAGCAACTCGTTTGAATGCCAGACTGACGCTAAATTCAAATCTGAAACTGAATATTTTGTTGTATAGCTGATCACAAATAAAGGGTTTAAGTACCGAGTTAACAGTACAAGTCAAAGAAATGTCAGTAGATTTTTATTTTACATTTGACATTGTTTTTCATTGTGATAAAATAATATATAAATAAATAAACATATATATGTGTGTGTGTGATCAACTATATTATATACTATATAATATCTAAAATATAAATATATATATATAATATATATATATATATATATATATATATAAAATATAAAACA
>JAUYWG010000048.1:4934060-4945884 GCA_034779775.1 Enteromius afrohamiltoni
AATGTAAATGTACTTTAATGCAATGTGAACTAATTTTCCCTCCTAACAAATGAGAGATCAGGTCACCTGATTCATTCGAGGCAGATCTTTGATGCTCTCTTTCTTTGGCTCTTTTTCTTTGGCCCACATTCTCAGATAATACTTGTAGTCCTTCGGCTTCTCCTCTGAAAAACACAAGACGCTGCCATTAAAGCAACAATCAGATTAAAACTCCTTGCTGGATTGTTGGCGAGTATTATCACCTTTTCTCTCATCCATGTCTCCGGCCGCTGATGCGTCTCCTGCCTCCTTCAGCTCCTCGCCTGTTACGACAATAATGCTGCATTATTAATAAACACTGACATCCTAGTGACATTTAGCCGTTAACCATTTAAAAGTGTACAACAGAAAAGTGTCATGGTTAAAAATAAAACGAATATCATGTGAAAGATGGTGAACTGATCAGAATCATCTGATGCCCAAAAAACACCAGAGAGACAGGAAACACACTCTACATGACAGACACAAACCTGAGGTCACTTCCTGTGCCAGGAAGTCCAGATGAGACAGGAAGGAAGGATCTGGAGTGATCAGATGAGAAAGAAAGAAAAGAATGAAAGAAAGCAAGTGTTAGAGTTGAGAGAGAAAGGTGGAGATAAGGAGGACAACAAATGAGGAAAATAAGAGTTCAGAAGATTAATAATTAGTTGTCAGTCATCAAACTTGGAGTGAACCATCCACGGGCACATGCAGGGAGATCAGAAAAGTCAAAACATGTTTATTAAAAATAAACTAAATAAAAAAAGTATTAATAACAATTCAATTTTTTTTTTTTTAGAGTACATTGAATATTCTCTCATATACGGTTTTTAAAATAATAAAAGGACAAGAAAAAGTCTAACCCTTTTGGCTTTTAAAGTCAGCATGACACTTTGTGCATACATTATTACATATATATTACATAATACTACAACAAGACCCAACTTGAAACCCTTGACGTGCATGACCTTGTTTACTCTCATTGTAAGTATGTTCTTTTTTTTCTTTTAAGGCAAAACAACCTTCTGTGGAGCTTAACTTGTACTGAACCTGAAATATTTCTTTAAAGTTGGTGGCTTCAAATGTTTAGGCGGTAATGTGTCTCGTACCCGGAGGCGTGTCATCGTCAGTGAAGAAATGCGTGGCCTCCAGCGCAGACTCGGCCTCTTCTGGACACAACGCTTCAGAAACAGACACCAGAATAATCAAATTAACATATCACATACAGAATGACTGGTGCTGTGAAACACCCTCAAAAAGCTCATTCTTATCTTCTCTACAAATCTTCTTCAAAGTGCTGGTTTCTCCTTTCAATAAACCTCAAACACACACTGAGAACAGCGGCCCGTTTTCCTCACACTGTGCTTAGTTTTTTGTTTTTGTAAAAACACTAATAATATTCCTCAAAAACACACTTTGTTTTCCTGCTATACTTTTACACTCTTTTCACAAAACACGTTTACCAAACAAGCCAGACTTATTTCAGTTAGTCTGACTTGTTTCAAACTAAATCAGCTGGCAATGGCTTATTTGGTAAACTTGTTTTCTGAAACAGGCCCCAGGTTAATAACGTTCCAGTGACTGTAAACATACCAGGAGGAAGGTGGAGTTTGTAGAGCAGTTTGAGTTTTTCTGTCATGTCACCATGATACATTCCACCTGAGAGACAACACAAACCGTGAGACACACAAGTTGTAACACAATGCATGCAGGCTAGCTATATATGCGAGCATGACATTAATGATTATTTACATATCAGCCAAATTAGATTTGAATCTCTCTGGCTTTTGTGTGTGACATCATTATTATAGATGCACTTTCAGTATATATTGTGTGCATGATGCAAAAATCTCTATTTCACAATTCTGTGGTGAGTTTTCTTTTTTTGGATAGTTAAGCTTTTCTCTGAAGCTGTATCAGCTTTCACACGACTCGAACTCTGACTTCATCAATCTACAAGCTGTGGTGTAAGTGCATCCACTCACTGAGTCCAGTGACAAACTCTTTGAAGTTGATGAGAGAGTCTTTGTTTTGGTCGAGGAGGCGGAAGAGTCTGCTGGAGAGTGTGTTTGTGTGAAGGCCACAGCTCCAGGGCGCCAGTGCGGAGAAGATCTGAACGAATTGACCGCAGTCGATGCGGTACTGCTCCAGATACGGCAGACTCGGGTCGTGCCGCTCCGCCGCGGTGCTGCTCGCACCCCAGTAACAACTCATGATGTGCTTCGCCTGGGACAGACACACATATACTAACATTCACACAATTACGCATACAGTAACTAGAGCTGGAGGACGTGACGGTAGGCACCGCAGACATATACAACAAATGAATGCAGCTACACAGTTAAGACTGCACCAAAATGAGAAACACCTTTCTGTGAACCATTTAATTCCTGGTTCATTAAAAAAACAAGCATTACTACATTGTTATTTAATATATAGACCATTAGTTTAATTTTCATTTAAAATTACCCATAACGTGATGGATTTTGGTGGTTCTGCCCAACTACGATGTACATAAACACACAGACATCAAGCTTATTTCGTTTTTTAAAAGAACACATTCACAAACAAAATAAATGATACCTTGTTTGGAAAATATATTACTACTACTATAATTATAATAATAATAATAATAATAAATAAATAAATAAAACATACAATTCAACTAAACAAATATAGCCCCATCAACAAATAATGTTTCTTTTTTTTTTTTTGTTAAGTAAAAATATATTTATATTATGACTATTTTAATACTATTATTAAATATTAATAACTAAATAAAATGTACCATGCGCAATTTTGGTGGTACTTACTATAACATGACAGCTAGTGATTTATTTAGTTTAAAATAGCATTAAGGTGTTTAGAAAACATAAAATAAATAAAAAAATAAAACCAAACAATATAATAAGTCATTTTATTATAAATGTTATTATTATTTTTTTTATATATATATATATATAATTAAATGCAGAGCTTTATGCATTTATCTTACCTTAAAAAGAACATACAGCTCTTCCAACTCCTCAATAGTGAAGGCAGACTCTGTCATGATCGCTCTCACCTGAAAAAACAAACAAACAAAAAAAATAAAAATCACACGATACAGCATACATGATGAGGAGATTTAGAACTGTGAGGTAAGAGTTTTGGATTACACTCTTACCACACTCCTCTTGGCTGTGTCTTCTAGTGACTGTATGACCTTTAACCTTTGTTTGAACCTCATCTGCTCGATGACATCGGCACGCAGGCTACCAAACTTCTACAATTAGTTGAAAACAATGTGTGCAGTTATTAAGGATCATATTGACATTGGTGCTCGTCTAGATCCCTCTTGTTCCGCCCCCTCACCTCATAGGATGCTTTAATGAGCTCAAAGACGTCAATCTCAGGTGGAGGGTTGTTGCCACTGGTCAACAGGGCATGAAGGTGGGGAATGGGTGGAGAAACGGTCTGCTTATTTACAACATTATCCAAATATCTGTAGGATCCAGAAACAGTACAAATCTCATTTAGTGCAAAGCTCAGACAGTTTTTTTAATTAACATGTCCGATCCATCAGGGAGAAAAACAGCTCAATCTTACTCACAGGCCCAAAATAACCAACGAATATGACATTTGCTGCATATGCTGATATTTACACGAACAAAAAGTAAGATGAAATTCTGATGACTGTCAATGTTCATAACAGTGCAGCAGAAACTTGCATAAAATGATAAATATCAGCCACTATATAATTACACAATAATATGGTGTAGCAAGAGGATATAAATGCAAAAAAATATAATGCAGTGATGATTGAGAGATGAACAAATAAACATTCTTCAAAAGCCTGTCAATTTTATTTGATACACTATATTTCTTATAATTATGTCTGAATAATCAAGCTAGAGATTGGGGAGATCATTTAGTCTAGTAGGCGTTCATATTGAAACAATACTAAAAAGATCAAAGTCAGTACAGATTTAAAGGCATTTCTACAATTATACTAATCTTTTTCTTTGTTAAAAAAGTCTAAACTACCAATCAGACGACAGAAGGCATGTATTAGAGTCCATCAGGCAAAGTCTGAATGATCAAAACTTATTTGGAAACCAATATCATACAGATGGGTAAAAATTTAATAAAAATAAATAAATAAATAAATAAATATCTTTGTGTCAATGTGAAAATTCTAAAAACTCAAAACTGTTTAACTAACATGGCCTTCATATTGCATTCACTCTACAGTCATCTTTAAACACTCACCTGCCCAGAATAGTCATGGCCTCTCCCTCATCTGAACAAGACAGTAGCTGATCCATGTTTGCATGTAGCACAGCTAATGCCACCTGGAGAAGAGTCACACACACCTGTCACATTTGTCACATATGTCACAGATACTGACTAAGGGGATGATTATTTTCTTTGGGAACACACACACACACACACACATACACCGACATACACACACATCACAGTGAGAAGAGTTAAATTATTTTAGATTTTTTTAAAAGCAGTAAAATCTTTTAAGGCTCCAATGTTGACCTTTTTTTTCAAAAGCTATTTGTTGAGTAACTGAGACCAAAACAGCTCTGCTATGGATTTATCTGGAACTTATCTTGAAATTGAAATAGCTTGAAATGGAGAAAAAAATAGACAAAATTGTGCCTAAAATGTACCTTATTTATTGAACTGTTACATAAAAATCACATTTACATCTCACATTTAAAATCACGTTTATTTATGTACAGTGGGTATGTTCAATTTTTTCCCTCATTAATGTACACAGATCACCCCATATTGACAGAAAAACACAGAATTGTTGACATTTTTACAGATTTACTAAAAAGGAATGGCAGAGGATCCCCAAATCCAGGAGTGAAAAACTTGTTGCATCTTTCCCAAAAAGACTCGTGGCTGTATTCGATCAAAAGGGTGCTTCTACTAAATACTGAGCAAAGGGTCTGAATACTTAGGACCATGTGATATTTCAGTTTTTCTTTTTTAATAAATCTGTAAAAATGTCAACAATTCTTTGCTTTTCTGTCGGTATGGGGTGCTGTGCATACATTCATGAGTCTGAATACTCTCCATACCCAGTAGATATTTAAATAATAACTTCCTTTTGTAATCTAATGTGGCTCATTATCATTAGAATAATTATTTTACAGTATTCCTTACTGTACTTAAGGCTATGTCAGTTGCCATTACATTGTAAATAGACTTTATTCTTAAACTGCCAGTATTGTGTTTATTGTCTAACATTTAATCAGTTGCATAATTTCTATCTTCTTTCAGTTGCAGCGATAGCTGAATGCCTTTGTCCATATTAGAGATTTCCTGAAACATATTTTGGGGAAAAATAATCTCTCAAAAGAAACCTGAAACAAACATATGCAAATAAATACGTTTTTCCTCAAGTGTTGTACTGCGTCAAAAAGTGTTCATTAATGTAAATATATCCCTCATTGTCATGTTCTAAACATGTTATATTTCTATTTCTATAAAAATCTAAAATTGTATGCCCTTGAAGTTGAGGCACTGAAGCCTGTCGTTCTACATCATGTTCATCAGCAACTACATGCAATGTAACATGGCATACAGGTCTAGGTCCTTATTTTTCCATAAATAAATCACACCTAATTAATATTTGCTGTTTGCATTTTGTGAAGATTTTATAGGCAAAATTGTCCAAGACTTGCATGATGTATGCAAAACCCTTTTGAAACTTAACCAGTATGTGAATCCTCACCTGGAAAATGACTTTAATGCCCTCGTAGAAGAAGCAGTCGACTAGCAGCACTGCGCTGTCGAAAGGCATAACGGACAGAAAGAGTGTGAGAAACCAAGACAGAGAGATGGTGGAGATGACGCCCAAATCCTGCATGTGCTCATACAACAGCGGCAGACACTCACGGGTCAGCTCCTCAAACACACCCTGATCCACCAGAGCTCCTGACACACATCAGAAAATACAGGTGAGCCGAAAGTCATCTGCCTGGAAACGACTTTCAATGTGTGTTTATGTTTGCGTGACTGACCTACAACTCTAGTGTTGTAATAGTCAGGCAGCATCCGTTCACACAGAGCCACAAGCAGCCAGAAGGCCTCCTCTTCAGTGCAATACAACAATAACACAGACGTAACAATGTTCATCGCCTGGAGAGAGAGAGATGAAGCAGAACAACGTATGATTTCTCCACAGACAGACACTGTGCCATGCCATGCTGTTCTCAAACCAGGAAGCACTCAAGTCTAAGATAATAATGTACTTATATAATGTACTTGACATGCACAATCTGCAAAACATCATCAATACGCAAGGCAATAAATAAATAAAAAATGTACACAAGATTCACCCATTACAAAGAAACAAAAACTATATTTCAAGCGAACTACGTGAACTATGTAAAAGGACGTAAACTGATTACTTTTTTTCTTTGTATTATATACATTGGTATACATGTAAAAAAAAAATTATCCCGTTAAATTAAAACCCATTATGTTTAGATTTGTTTTATGTTATGATCTCAAAACATCTCACATATTTTATGTCCAGAGCAAGACAATCCATAAAATCAATCATGACAAGACATTTTGTCGTTTACATTAGAGCCCGACTGATATATATCAGCAGGCCGATATTAGGCATTTTCCAAATTATCGGTATCTGCATTTATAATGCTTTTATGCTAATATTTCAAAAATAAAGTAAAAATGTACGAAACACCCTTACTGGTAACTTCGATTTGGTTGTTGTTACTGTATTTTATTTTATTTGGATTACATTCATAGAAAGTGTGGGTTAAGTTTCCATATAGTGTAAATCCAAATAGTAAATTATGTTCTCTAAAAGTGTAACAATGGGAACTGATTTTCTGTAAGAGGTAGGTTTAGGGTCGGGGATAAAAAAAAAATATATTGTTTGTTCAGTACAAAAGTAATAGAAGTCTATGGAAAGTGCCCACAATTAATAGAAACAAACATGTGTGTGTGTAGTCTGTACCTGGCAGTATCCGATGCTGGGGTTTCTGTAAGCGTAAGCAGTCAGGACGCGTCTCAGGGCAGCGATGCCCATCTCGTTCTGGAAGGCGTGATGTTCAGGCATGGAGCGGTGCAGATCTCTCTCGATCTCTTCTGTTGCTAGAGTGCATTTACCCATCGCCTGCTCAACCAAACTGGCATAGTAACCCGGGTGTGTGGCCATCTCGTTCTGAGCACCTGAAACACAGGGAAAATAACAGGTTTTAGAAGTCATGTAATTGTAATGAGGAATAGAGCAGCTCTATGACAACAGTTGACAATCTGTCAAATTAGATTAAAAGTGCAAAATTACAAAAAAATAAATAAATAAAAAAGTCATGTGGTCATGTTGGTGAGCAGCGCCCCCTGGGGTCCGTTCTTCGTACCTCACTAACTCCGTTAGCTGGATTTGACTGTTGTTGATTTGTCCTGATCTTGGATCGTTGGGTTCTTTAAAGCTCATCCGGGACTTGCTGTCATAGCAACAGGTCCATAAGCTTGAACCTACTCGGGAGCAGGTTTATTTCATGTATACAGGATTTAGGCTGCACTCCTGGTGAGTTATGATTGGTTGAAATGGCGAGGTCACTCCTGATTGGTTAGAGAGCACGGCTGACACGGACTGATTCACGTGGGAAAAGAAAAGTATCTTGCAAGAAAGTGTAGAAAATAATTACGATGATTCACACACTATATATCTATTGAAAAATATAATATCATTTTATTTATATTTTTATATTTTATATCATGTCAAGGAACTAACATGTATAATGGGCAACACTAACGCACTTAATTTGTTAAATTTGCTACTTTTTCCCTTTTTAGCCCTCTCTCCTGGCTTTTGCGGCATTTACTGTTTTTCCTGGAGTCTTTAATCAATTTTGAAATTTGCAACTGCGTTTTAGTGCCACCAAAAAGAAAAAAAAAAGAATCCAAAACTACGAGATTAAAGTCATAATATTTAGAGAATAACATCTTAAAAGAATAAAGAGCACTCGGAGATATCCTCTGCTTTTAAAATCTGGCAGTTTTATAGAGAAATACAAACAATATAACATGACAGATATATTGTAGCCTGACATATAGCTGAAATGGCTTTAGTTTACGCGGCAATGTAAATCAATAATTCTCCCGATTACAGTGAGACTTCATTATAAATTATTTTGTAGTCTATATAGTCTATAGCCTGTTTTCCCACACCTTCTGATGTTCCTTCACTTTTATATCTTGCTATACACTTCAAACAAAGAGAAAAAACACAAACAAAGCAGAACATTATTGCGATTGCTGGGTGTCTGACAGGCTACAAATAATGAATATGTATATATAATACAGCGATCTGATCACTGAAGAGCTTGAACAACTCATTACTGTAAGACACAATATAAAACTGAAGCTGAGACTTTGTTTAAAAGTTTGGGTTGTGATCAGTGTTTCTACTATCGATACATGTCGCCTTTTAAACCAACGCACAATAATCCTAGACAAATCAATCCAGCTATACTAATCATCAACAGCAGGTGCACCGTTCAGAGAACCGGATTAGCGAGCTCATAGTTAGCGCGATGATCTCATCTTAGATGTCTCGATTCATCTCGGATGTATCAAGCGACGTACGAAGAACAGAACCCTGGTGTTTGCAGGGTTGTTTACCTGAGAACAGGAGCCACAGTTCTCCTCTCAAACTCTCTGGTATCCCGTTCAGAACCAGCTCTCTGGTCTTAGACGTGCGGTACATACAAACTCCACGGCCAAACTCAAAGAAGTGGATCTTCCATGATTCCTCTTTCATCTTCTCTCTCGTCTGGAGGAGGAGAAAGCGGAAAATCAAAACAAAACCAAGGAAACGCAAGACTGTTTTAGATTTCATTATGTTTCTCTGGAAATTTATTTCAAATATGTTTTTAGTTAACAAAAAGTGTGTGTCAGCAAGGTTTTTTTTTGTATTTGGAATAGATTCAAAGATATTTGAATATTTTTTGTACTTTCTATTTATCAAACAATCTTTCAGTAACGTTTGAACTGTTGTGCATTTAAGTACTAATTAGCGGAGTAATATGCAGATAAGATCCTTTTACACATTATTGTTTTTACATGAGGGCTGATGGATGTGAGAGGGGTGTGCCTCACCACTTTAGGCCCCAGCTCCTCAGGGACGTCCTGCTGGTAGATTTGCAGTAGGCCCTTCTTGGCAGTGGGCAGACTGGGGCTGTAGTGTTGGTTTTGAGGCATCTCTCCGAACCCCAGGACAGGAGGGGATGGGGGCAGAGAGGGCGGTGTGCTCGGGCTGGGATTCTCCTGGAAAAACAAACATGGATTTGATTATGCTTTAAAGGGGCGAATCACGAATACGTAAATAATCTGGTTAACAAGCCTAAGGTTAGTAAGATTTTAGTTTTTGAGTTTCTTGAGTTTAGTTTTTAGTTCTTAATTAATATTTTTTATTCAGCAAGGATACATTCATCAAAAGAGACAATAAAGGCACCTATAATATTACAAAATATTTCTGTTTTAAATAAATGTTGTTCTTTTGACGTTTCTATTCATATCAGAATGCTGGGGAAAAAAAAAAAAAAAAATCACTTGTTCGGAAAAATACGAAACAGAACAACTGTTTTCAAGACTGATAATAATCAGAAATATCTTTTGAGCAGCAAATCATCATATTAGAATGATTTCTGAATGATTATGTGACACGGAGACCGGAGTAATGCTGAAAATTCAGTTTTCATTACAGGAATAAATCAGATATTTTAAACTGTAGCAATATTTCACAATATTACAGTCTTTACTGCTTTTACTACTTTTCAAAATATATAATATTTTGATTGGATATGTAAACAAAATGAAATGCTATACTATTGTGATCAATTCTGACTCACGGATTGAGTGTTTAGGCTACACGGCCTGTCAGGTGTGCGCTGCAGGAAGTCAGAGATGCGCTGTACCAGGAAGTCACGGTCTTTGAGGTTGGCAAACAGGAAGGTCATCTTGTTTTTAGTGCTGATCGACAGTGGACTCGGCAAAACACTACTGCTGTCTGCTTTTTCCACTATAGTCACCTACACAGAAAAAACGACAGAAGAAGTGTCCCTCAAGCTCTTGTAACTATATTAATATTTATATATATTATATTAACGCAATTAATCACAATTCAAGGAATAGTTCACCCAAAAATGAAAATGACCCCACATTTTACTTAAAGGGCCAGAATATTATTTTTGGTGTTCTCTGTGTTCGTCTGAAAGAAGACAGTCATATACACCTAAGATGGATGGGGGTAAGTAAAGTATAGGGTAAATAAACTTTTTGGGCACTAGTGTGTGTGCGTTTACCTCTCTGAGTGGAATGATAAGTTGACACAGATCTTCCTCTCGACTGGCAAAGCAGATGTAGTTGTTAGAAACAAACATTTGGCCGATGACATGCATCTTAGCGAACGGCGTCCAGAGTGTACAGTCGGTGTGTCCATCCAGACGCTCGTCCTGCGTGAGCCGGAAGAGAGCCCTGTACCGCTCATTCTTTGCACGGGCATCCAAGTCTCTGACACATCAATAAACACAAAATAAATCCAGACTGTTTATACAATGAAATTCAAGGCTCTTCTGTGCGCGGTCAGCTCACCTCTTGAGCGCGGAGACGTTTTTCAGAGTCTTGCAGGGTTTGGGAAGCGAGCGGTCGGCGGCGAAGCTCTCGTTGTCCAGCAGCTGTCTCATGGCGATGTTGGCCAGCTGCTCCATCAGTTTGAAGGTCTCGTTGATGTTGAGGAACATGGAGAAGAAGTGCTCAGTGTCTCGTGTGCTCACGCGGATGCTCTCAGGGAAAACCAGCGTGGCGTTCTTGTCCAGCTGAGTGATGTCTGTCCATTGCACCACCAGAGAAACTACAGTCACAGCAGTGAAGACAAAGATGACAAAGATTTGAAAAACAAGCAAGGGGAAGAAGACATTTCATTAGGCATGGTGGAAGAAAATTTCACAATAAAGTACATTTAATTCAATATGAAACGGAGCATTTAAAATGACATCACTAAACACCTATCTGAAATGATTCATTGTGATTGGTCAGTCCTGGCATACTGTGGTTGAATATGATATTAAATATATGTTAACTGTTTAATCAGTGTAATCATAGTATTTCTATTATTTTAGATGCTATAAACATTTTTGAAATAAGTCTTATTTGCTCACCATAGCTGTATGTCTTTGATAAAAATACAGTAAAAACATTAATACCGTGAAATATTACTATGAATTAAGATAAATTCTTATTATTAGTTTCGGTCAATAAATTGCAAAACGTAATTTATTTCTGTGACCAAAGCTAAATTTTCAGCATCTTTACTTCTTCAGGGTCACACGATCCTTCAGAAATCAGTCTAATATGCCAATATCTATTATTATTTGCTGCTCGACAAACATTTACATTATTACCAGTTTAGAAAGCAGTGGTGCTGCTTCTGTGTAAGATTTTATTTTTCAGCATTCTGTGATAAAGAGAAGGTTCAAAAGAACATCATTTATGATCTTTCGATCAATTTAATGCATCCTTGCTGAAATAACTTGTTTCCACTCAAATACAAAAATGCTAAATAATTTGCATAACATTTACATCTATATTCCCATTAAAACTAATAAAAACCATACATATAGTATTTTAGTTTACACACACACACATATATTTATATTTTAGGGCTGTCAAAAATAACGCGTTAACGGCGTATGCTCTCATCCGTTAACATGGGCGGCGGAAAATCCGCGCTGCTTACGCGTGCAGTGTGAAACCGGCGTGAGTCTTG
>JAUYWG010000048.1:4965591-4976146 GCA_034779775.1 Enteromius afrohamiltoni
GTTTATTGCAAATTAAAGTCGTTATAGGCCATTGAAATAGAAACGGCAACGTTATTTTTGCACGCTTTCTGTAAGACCGTTTCTGAGCAGTGAGCGGCATGGCTTTTTTGGGCTTGTATGAATTTTTCTGTGACACACTGTTGTCAAGAATTCTTACATTTTCATGGTATCAGAAAAAATCATAAAATAGCCTTATTAAAAGCAAAAAAAAAAAAGCTAATATTGTGTGATATATTTATTGTTATTGTGAAGTAAAGGTACTAATATTGTGAAGATTTTGGTCGTATCGTCCACCTCTATATTAGAGTGATCAAAAAAAGACAGATGAATGAGAAAGCAAAGATTAAGACACGAAATTTAAAGTAGTTGTTAAAAACGACAACCAAATCTGTAATGACACACTGCTGTGCTCCAAGATAGACACACACAAGTATATTTTGGGCTCAAATATAATCACAAAAAAAAACAAAACACAAAGCCACCTTGGTGTGTAGGAATGGAATAAGTTGAAACAGTGTCCGTTGGTCTTAAAGTGACAGCAGCCTAATATACCTGCTGTTGAGGATGTTGTAAATAATAAGCAACAAAAGACTAAGAGAAAATTAGCTCTTGACAGAATAATATTCTATCTTTATTAAAATCAAAAAATATTGAACTCATACAGTTTTGTATTTTACATTTGATTTGATCTACTGATAGTATCGATTTCTTACCTGGATACTGAAAGACAATTTAGTTTACCTACTTTGTTTTTACTTATATTACTTACCTACTTAATGCTCAGTAACTAGCCAAATTAAAAACAAGCAATTGTAAGATCATGATCCTTCCTGAAAAAAGATATGGTTGCCATATAGCCCACTCCATTTTGTAGTTTTATAAGCAGTGTTGTATAAAATTAACTTGATTTAGCGACAGCAGATCAGATGTGTATGGTGTGTCTGTTTAGACAGTTGATGTGTCTAAAGGCCTGTGAGAGCAGAAACATTCAAGACCATCGTACCACCGGTATGACTCAGCCGCTGTGATAGAAATGAATGACACATTAATGATATGACTGAACGCAAACCCTAATGACTAAGGCATCAGTAAAAGTGATTTTGCTCTTTAAAAGTGAAGCCGCAAAGACACACTGCACCACGCGACCCTTAATACAGGCAGACGAATTTTCATAGCGGCCAACTAAAGTGAGATTTTCCAGAAGCCAAAAATAATTAAAAGTACATAAACAGGATTTTAGTCACAGATATTTTCCAGGCACTCAAAGACGTTGGCGGATCTGCTTGCCTCAAGGTGAAAGTTTGTTTACAAGTTTCAGGCACTAAAAATTCTAAATGGAAAGTAGGAAATGGTAAAGCGATTTACGTCAAGGTGTCAAAATATCGTCGCTTCCTCCGTATCTGAAGGAATTTGCACGATTGATGGGCGTTTGATAACAGGCCAGAATGTGTCCATCCGTTTTTTTAGTGCAACGGATGTTTTAAGTCCCATATAACCCACTATGGCCCGGTTTCACAAACCGGGCTTAGCTTAAGCCAGGACTAGGCATTAGTTAAATTAAGATATTTAAACTTTTACAAAACTGCCTTGCCTTATAAGAAAATATTCCAGGTGTGCATCTTAACACAGAACAATGACACTGACATGTTTTAAGGTATGTCAGAGCAAGATATTTTTATCAATTTAGTCTGTGACTAGCTTAAGCCTTGTCTGTGAAACTGGGGGTATAACTGCTTATCGATGGATTAAACGTTTTCTCTTCAAAGCATATGAATCGCAAACGAGAAAACAACATCAGACTCATGCACTTTTACTGAAACTAGAACTATAACATGTCTCGAGAATATATTTCTTCCCAAAATTGTGAACCATGCATTATTGTCTGCTTGAAACAAATCATTTAAATGAATCATCACAACTTTCAAACAAAACTTAGAAATCTATTCATACTCTGTACTTTTTAAAAAGTACCAAATGTTTAAGAGACTGATACACGAGGGAGATTTTTTGAACAAAGTAGAACATATGCCACTTTCCCCCGGTTTCAAAGACAAGGTTTAAGACTAGTCCTTGACTAAATGTAAATCTGACTGATCTTAACACATTTCAGTGCCTTTGTTTAGATGCACATCAGTAAGGCATGTTTTAAAAACTACTCAAATGTCCTAATTGAACTATATGACCTAATCCTGGCTTAGACAAAGTTCTGTCTATTAAAACAGGCAATTAAAAAAATTTGTATAAAAATGTCGCTGCCTCCGTATCTGAAGGTCTGATTGCACGATTAATGGGTGTTTGATAACAGGCCATAATCTGTCCATCCGTTTTTTTAGTGCAACGGATGTTTTAAGTCCCAAATAACCCACAGACAAGGCTTAAGCTAGTCCCAGACTAAATTGCAATTTTGAGCTGTCTCAGATGACAATATCTTGCGCTGTCAGTGTCATTGTTCAATATCCAAATAACATGCTATCACAATTGGCTTTATTTTGTAATCATTCAATACCATGTTGCGACCATTTATGTTTACCATTTACCATACATGTTTATAACTGCACTGACCCCGTTTTTCCCCCAAATTAACTGTTAAACTAATGAATAACCTTTAAAAACACAGGCCAACTCCTCTCAGAAATCTTCCAGCGCAGTGCAAGCATACCCTGCATGATCTTATGCCCCGCTCTTATAGGAAAATTAGCTTTGAACTTAACAAATAATACTCCCACATATGGCCTCTGGACAGGAAACTGCGTCTGGTTTCCTCTAAATCACAGCGTTTCCATGACAACAATGTTTTCAGAAGCGGCGATCTGTTAACCCCTAAATGCCAGGGAAATGTCACTGTTTCAGATATGATAAATATAGTGTTAATTGAGTACGAGACCCCTTTAGTTTTCAGTCAGACAGCAAACCGATCACACTGTTAAGAGCCCAGGCTCACAGCATCAACTGGTATGTAAACATGACTATTTTGTTGGTTTCTTCGGTCTGCTGTGGCATGTTGTTGTCTAGAAATAGCATATATTGACTGTAAAAGGATGAGTCAGTCACTGAAATTGATGTTTGAGCTGATCTGCTTTAGTTAAAACTAACTTTAAAGGGGTTTTATTCAGTGCCATGCAATGTATGTACTTTATATACAGTATGTGGTTGTGCATTTATAATTTAAGTTCCTCAAACTGTTTATTCAGCTAAAATGTTAACCACAGTAAAAAGTGTTTAGTATTCTGAATACTAATGTACCTGTGGTGCACAGAAAGGGCGTGACTTAGTCACTTAAGCATTTGAGACTCTGAAAGTGGAATACAGTACCTGAGAGAAGGAATATCTACGTCACCTGTAGACATCAAACGCTTTTAAATCAACAGAAAAAGGCAGCTTAGCTGGTTGGTCAGCTACATTATTGCATCACTGTTGCAACAGCAACTTACCCTAACCCTAATATTTTATTAATTTGCAAGATATCAAGCCAAAAAGTTTTTAGTAAATAGTTCTGTTATGTAATATTATGTATATATATATATTTGTATATTTGTGCTGTCAAATGAATAACCTGTGTATACTGTTTAAATTATATATATATATATATATATATTTAAACACATGCATGTATATATTTAAGAAAAATATATTATGTTTATATATGAAATATATATAATTTAAAATATATGAAAAAATATATATATACATGAATTTTACTAATTTTAATACTTTTAAAATATATATTGTATGTGTGTGACTATATACATGATAAATAAACGCAGTGCAAACAGAGCAAAATGTTATTTATGTTATATCTGTGAGTAAGTAAATAGATAAATCAAATATACTTACAATTATATTTAAATATTTATTATGTGCACACATATTTATTTATGTGATACACATATTTATTTATGTGATATTGCAGTAAGCAAGCAAGCAAACAAATAAAATGTATTTTTATTTATTTTAATATAAAGAGTGAATTAGTGGGGGGGGGGTTTAGGGGGTTTAGGTATACTGGGATGCCTTTTGTTAGAGCGATATTTCTGTAAGTAAGCAAATAATATAAATAGGGAATTTTTTAGCTAATAATTCTAGTAAATTATGTTACTGAGATGCCCTTTTGACCGTGTCATATTACAGTATAGTCAAGGGCAACTGTGTTCTTTCTTTAAAAAGTGATATGCTGCTTTAAATATAATAACAACACATTGGCAAATTTAACATCATGGCACCAAAAAGAGAAGTAGGACACGAGCCTCATGCTCCATAGCAAAGCATAAACATACAGTGCCTCTATTCCCAGCGCACACACAGCCAGGTTGGCCGTCCCCCGCCCACATCGCCCTGTCTTCCTGTGCGCTTACCGTAATATCCGCAAAATCGACATGTCTCTCGTTCTCAGTCTGAATAAGCCGGAAAACTGATTCACCTGTGTCCTCACACATGCCCCCAATATCAGCCGCTTCGGTCCGCTGCTGCCTTCAGCTGGCTTGGGTCTGGATGCACAGAGGCACCGGAGGTTGTTGTGTCTGCCTGTCTGATGCTCTACAGAGAGAGAAAGTGAAAAAGAGAAAAATTACAGTCAACTCTCAACCTACTCTCAAAGCAACTCTCGGTGCACAGCGAGCTTCATGCTAATGTATAAAAAAGGGCCCATGTATAAAACAGAAGATGCAAAAAATACGGTTCACGTGATGAACAAACTCTCAAGCAATAAGATTTTGATCTATAATACTAACATAATAACCTGAAGCCCTCACATAAATCATCTGAAGTATCTATAGGGCATTTATCAAATTCATTTGTATTAGTAATACGTTTTGGTCTCTAGGTCAGACTTTTCTTTTTTATGAAAAACAGAATACAAAAAAAGTTATGAAATGTATAGAAATTAAACATTTAGAAACCAAATAACTTTTTTCAGTTGCCAAATTGACAATTACTGACAATTATGAAATATTTTCATTTAATGAAAATTATTATGTAAGTCATGTTTTTATATTTAGTATAGTTGCAATTTGAAGCTTTCATACTGGTGAATTATGATTATGAGTATTTTGTAAGAATTTAGTATAAGGACCAGTTCTTTATTAACGTACATATTCTACATGAATCTACATCCCCAAAATAACTTTACTACTACCTAACTAATTATTATTAAACAGCAAATTAAGACTTTATTGAGGCAAAAATCAAAGTTAATTGTTTGTTAACAGCAAGAATGGAACCGTAAAATAAAGTGTGACAAAATATTTATTTTTATGCCTGTTTTAAAGTAAATAAATGTTAAATTGATTATGGTTTAAACATGTCACTCCCTACAGTTGATTTTACAATTGCTAAACAATAACTATTTTGTTTTTAGTTAATATTTTTAATCGATTTCAATAATAAAAAATCGTTGTTGTATGAACAATAAGTCAACAAATAGATTGCCGTAAATCTCATAAACGTTTGCTTTGATTTACACAATGCATCTTAATTCTACTTGTTGGTCATCCTTGCCTTCTTTTCTCATGTTTTAGATTTTGCCCACTTAGGATGAAAAACAAAAAAAAGAACTTGAGATTGAAGGAATTGAAGGAAAGCTTATTTGTATTGTATCATATTGAGATTTGCCCATATGTTGTTGAAGATCCAAATAAATATTAAGATACCTTGTTGAAATATGTGAAATTTATGGTTTATTTAAATTGATACACTCATCATGGGTAAGTCTGAGCAATTTGCGGGAAACAAGGAAATGAGGAAGTGTTAATTACGATAGTAGGCCGACATGCTAAGACCGGGGGCATTTTACTATGGTTTTAAATACAGCTGCTGATTTTACAATAAACATTTTTCCCCTGTTGTCATAAAAGGTTTTGGTCTTTTAACACTGTCACATCCTGCAACATAGAGTCATGACTTCTTTTGAATTAACAATACTCAGTATTTCGATTTTGTTGATTTTACCTACGAATTGAAGCTGTCACTTGAACATAGTTAAGTTACAGTATTTTTAATGCCACATTTACACTGCAAAAGTGGCACAGAAGCCATTGTCTTTACACAGTCTGTTTATTGCTGCTAAGAGATGGCATAAAGGCATTTGTACAGCAATGATGCATGTTTAAGTATAATTGTATGCTATGATACAAGGGCTGAGGTTGTTCAGGGCAGGCATGAGCTTTGTGTCTTTACACTGAATCAAAGATGCCCTTAAAAAATAAAAATGAATAAGTGTTTTTATTTTGATGTACATGTATGAATGTTCTATTGAACAGCCTTCAATTTATAATATATATTCGAAACAGAGTAAATCTCTTATGCATTTATCTATTATTTACACTAAAGTGTACGGTAGACCTTATTGTCTGTCAAATGAAGGAGATGTGTCTTAAATCTTCTGCAGCTGTTCTGATTTGAATAAATGGGATTTAAAATACATTTTCATAAATGTTACTCATGCATACAATCATGCTGTGTTTTTTATGATTATTTTCTGAGTGTAGTGGAAAGAACAGATGTTATATTTGAAAGTACCTACTATCTGCAATGTATTGAAGAATACATAAATGACGATTTCCTATAATGTCTTGGGGGAGGATTCATAAGACACTGTGACACTGTAGGTGACATGAAACATTCATATTATATAGAAGATCACCCAATTAAACATACCTCAAAAACATAAAAACAGTAGCCCTACAGGACTGCCCATCCCTGATATAGAATATATATTTTTACTGGTCACAAACTAAGTTGTAATATTTTGACAATAAGCAATTTTCCAAGTAGTATAGAAAACTGACTATTATATAATCTGTACAAATCTGCTCACGACTCAATGACCCTTTAAGAGCTAGCCCCATTGTTGAATTTAGACACATTTTACTACATGTAAATCTGTAGTTATTTGTGTTCACATATCTTTGTGTTTATAAGCTTACAGGTGCTGGTCATATAACTAGAATACCTTCAAAAAGTTGATTTATTTCACTAATTCCATTCAAGAAGTGAAATTTGTATAATGTATACATTCATTTCACACAGACTTCATTTTGATGATTATAACTGACAACTAAATGAAAACCCCAAATTCAGTATCTCAGAAAATTTGAATATTGTGAAAAGGTTCAGCACTGAAGACATCCTGGTGCCTAACTCAAAACACCTGCAAAGGCCTTTAAATGGTCTCTCAGTCTCAGTCTAGGCTACACAATCATGGGGAAGACTGCTGATTTGACAGATGTCAGATAAAAGACGATCATTAACACCTTACACAAGACGGGTAAGACACGAAAGGTCATTGCAAAAGAGGAGCTCTGTGTCCAAGCACATTAATAGAGAGGCAAAGGGAAGGAATGTGGTTGAAAGAAAGTGTACAAGCAAAAGGGATAACCACACCCTGGAGAGAATTGTGAAACAAAACCCATTCAAAAATGTGGGGGAGATTCACAAAGAGTGGACTGCAGCTTCAAGAACCACTTCCCACAGACATATGCAAGACATAGGTTTCAGCTTCGCATTCCTTGTGTCAAGCCACTCTTGAACAACAGATAGCATTAGAAGCTTCTCGTCTGGGCTAAAAACAAAAAGGGCTGGACTGCTGCTGAACGGTCCAAAGATATGTTCTCTGATGAAAGTAAATTTTGCATTTCTTTGGAAATCAGGGTCCCGGGGTCTGGAGGAAGAGAGGAGAGGCACAGAATCCACATTGCTTGAGGTCCAGTGTAAGGTTTCCACAGTCTGTGATGGTTTGGGATGCCATGTCATCTCCTGGTGTTGGTCCACTGTGTTTTCTGAGGTTCAAGGTCAACGCAGCTGTATACCAGGACGTTTTAGAGCACTTAATGCTTCCTGCTGCTGGCCAACTTTATGGAGATGCAGGTTTCATTTTCCAACAGGACTTGGCACCTGCACGCAGTGCCAAAGCTACCAGTACCTGGTTTAAGGACCATGGTATCCCTGTTCTTAATTGGCCAGCAAACTCACCTGGCCTTAACTCCATAGAAAATCGATGGGGTATTATGAAGAGGATGATGCGATATGCCAGACCCAACAATGCAGAAGAGCTGAAGGCCACTATCAGAGCAACCTGGGCTCTCGTAACACCTGAGCAGTGCCACAGACTGATCCTACTCCATGCCACGCTGTATTGCTGCAGTAATTCATGCAAAAGGAGCCCCAACTAAGTATTGAGTTCTGTACATGCTCATATTTATAATGTTCATACTTTTCAGTCGGCCAAGATTTCTAAAAATCCTTTCTTTGTATTGATCTTAAGTAATATTCTAATTTTCTGAGAAACTGAATTTGGGGGTTTTCATCAAAATTAAAAGAAATGAACACTTGAAATATATCAGTCTGTGTGGAATGAATGTATACATTATACAAGTTTCATTTCTTGAATGGAATTAGTGAAATAAATCAACGTTTTGAAGATTAAGACTAATTATTATATACCAGCACCTGTATATGTTTAAGGTCTAAGAGATTGTTTATGCAGTGTAATGTTATAAAATCTATTTAAAAAGCATAGTTGTACTATACCAGCTACATAAAAAAGTAGAAAAAGTAGTGTGAGCATTCAGTATATCAAATAAAATGTGTAAAAAATAATTCATGGATGATAAACAGACTACGATATTTACAAACTTAATCGAATTTACTGAAATTAGCTAAATTTGACATGAATAAAAATCGCTGAAAATGGCCTGGATATTATAGCAGCCACATATATAAAGTACATGTATTATTTATTTCTATATATATATTGTCACAGATACCTATATATATAATCAGTATATCTTTTAATATTGTGTGTGATCATGAGCATCTCATTGTGTGTTAAAAGCAGCAGGAATATTTTGAGACTTTTTTTATGTATTTAATTTTTAGGAACAACACGTAAATCATGATCTTTCCTAGCTCTGAAGTGCTCAGCTTAATGGCATTCTCAGTTATGTGTCATTTAGACACAAATGAGTCAACAGTTGTCAAGTACTAAGAGTATAGAGCTATAAAATGAATGTGAATGTGATAATAAATATTTGAGTTCAGACTGAGATCCGTTTCCTATTTTTAGTGTTTGTGTTTTTACTTTCAAGTGTTCATATATTTTTTAATGCAAAAGTATTGTTTTACAATAAACATTTAAATAATAGATTTTAATAAATATTTATTTTTAATAAAAACATAAATAAATATTTTATTTTTAATAAAAACATAAATAAATATTTTATTTTTAATAAAAACATAAATAAATATTTTTTTCCAAAACAAGATGATGTATATTTGAACAACACAACAAATGTATGTGTGTATATATATATATTACTACATTTTAGTAAAACATAAGGAAATCCAAAAAAAAAAAAAATATTTTTGTTGGGATTTTTTGATCTGATTAACCTCAGGGGGCTTTCAGACCCAGGTTCGATTGATGTCAGAATTCTGTTTGTATGAACGCTGTTCCCTGAAGACCGGCAGTGTTCAAGCTGTGCCATAGCTCTTTGGGGGACAACAAACAGACACACACATACTCAAATAAACTAAATAGTTAACTATACATAAAAAACTAAATCTCTGGTCCTCATTTAGTCCTGGAGCATGCACACTGAACAAAACTTTGAGGTTTCGTCGTTGACTAATCCAAAAATGTCTGACTGGCCACTGCATTCCTAAACTCAACAGAATTGTGTTTAAGTGGTGAAAATGCGCAAAATATAATGTAACACAAGCAAGTCTAAATAAAAGCTAAAACGTTTAATTTACCTTTTCATTTTCAATAGCTTCAAGTATTATAGTTTTATTGAAAAACCAGGGGAACCCCCAATTAAATTGGGGTGTCATGGGGAGTCCCTTAAGGCCGATAAACTTTTTTTTTTCGTTCTTTGTTTGAAGGCGAAAAAAAGTTAGAAAATGCTGAGTATACTTTTCCTGAACATTCTGAACCCCACCCTAACCCACTGTTTAAAAATTTTGATTCTGTCATTAATTACTCAGTTGAATACACAGTTTGACCAACTCTTATGTCATTAACAGTGGCACATATCTATGATAAAGTGTGATTCAAAGCATACATTAGAAATGACACCATTTCGAATCAGGCCAAAACAAACTTTGTTTTGAGTTTGAATTGGCTCACCAAAGCAAACCTTTTTTCGAAGACGTTCGTTTAAAGTATTAAAGTAATTCTTGCACCACTCATGTTTAGCCTATACATGCTCCCACTAAGTCAAATAAAAAGAAAGAACCAAACTGCCTTTCACAGCTATGCAGATGACACCCAGATGTACCAGTAACACTTTAGAATAGTGGGCCGTTGTTAACAAGTAACTATGCAGGAAGTAATAGGTAGTTCTACAATAACACTTAACTTATTAACCACTGATCTATATAGAGAACTGGATGGCTCATGACGTCATAGAAGTGAAGCCACAGCACCGCCATATTGCTATTCCCTAGTATTTGCAAACATTCTATTGAATGAATAGGAAATAATCCGACTTTAATGCGAAAACATCACCTAACAAGTCAACGTTTTCATATCTGATTCCTCCCTCCACGGAAATAGGATGTC
>JAUYWG010000048.1:4976246-4989295 GCA_034779775.1 Enteromius afrohamiltoni
GGAGGAAGTTACAGGTCTGTGAGAGCCAGAAATCTATCTTCTTTGTAGGTAACCAAATACTTATTTTACAGAGGAATCTAACAATTAAATCATTAAAAATCCTACAGTGTGATTTCTTGGTTATTTCTTTTTCTTATTTTGTTTCTCATAGTTGATGAATACCTATGATGAAAATTACAGGCCTCTCTCTCTTATTAAGTGGGACAACTTGCACAATTGGTGGCTGACTAAACAATTTTTTTGCCTCCTGTATGTATGTATATATATTATACATAAAATTATATTCAATATATAATTTTGGTCTGAACCAAAAGCAGAGTAAAAAAGCACTCTTAAATTATTCATAACTATGCATATATCGTGTTGTCAGTTACACATATAGTTTTTGTTCCTTAATTTATGTTCCTCACAGTCACTTAAACAATGTTAACATGAAGTTCATCCCTAATTTAGCAGCTTGTAAAACCATAAAACATAACGTGACTCAGTCAAGTCAAAACTGTTTGGTCGAGACTCATTCAATTGTGAGTCAATTTGTTTGTAACCGGCTGTTTTGTTTTGATTTTACGTTTTAATGCAACTGTAACCAACCTCAATATTATCATGTGTGAAGCTCCTCCACAAAACAAACAAGTTCTGCTTCGATGAGGAAGCTGGACTTTTAGCTTAAAACCCAAATTTCATAAAAAGACCAGGCTAAAGGAAGCTAGGTCTTACTAAAAGACTAGTTTCACCTGCAGAAGTACATGTGTTTTAGTGCAGTCTCTGATATTCAAATGATGTGGTGCACAGCCTTGTTTTAACAGAAAAACAGTGAGTAAGAATTCTGTTCTGAATTTTGCTTAGTTTAACCTTATGATGGAAATATGACAACAGAAACTGACTCATAACTTGAAATATTCTGTCTATCTTAGCTATAGGTTATCTTTGATCAACGTTAGGGTCTTTCCCCACATTTAAGTAAAAATTCATGGCTTTTATGAAAATTCACAACGTTTTTTAGTTTTAAAAATTAAGTTTTATGTCAAACTACTGTGGGACTTCAAATAAAACTTTGCAAAGAATGCATGTCAAATGTGTGTCATATTTAGTGTTGCGGTCGATTAAACCGTCAAAATATAAAATACATTTTCCTTCAATGGAAATACTGAATCACTTTTAAAGGTAAACAAAATGTTCTCAATCTCTTGCCTCAGACACTCAAAACTTAATTTCCACTGCATCTCTTTATTTTTGTATGCAAATATTGCATAAGAACTTGGGACTTTTGTGACGTTAGTCACTATAAATGGTTAAAGTAAAACAAATTGCTCGTTTGATCTTTGAACAAAAAAAAATTATGATTGTATGTAGTATGTTAGATAGTATGACTAACCAACATTTGGCATGAAATACTTTAGGAGTTGTACTGCAGTCGGTAATGATGCTCTACAATTAAATATTATGCATGTAGCCTTTATGTTTTATATATACTAATTAATTTAGACAAACATGATTAAAATATATATCTATATGAAACAGATTCTAAAACAGGTCTAAAGGTTAATCTCTCCAGATGTCTTGTAATATAACATCTAAAATTTTTAAAGTGTGAATCATTGCCAGTTTTACACCATCAGCCACAGATAACACTGATCCGTATCACCTATACTCGCATACACACCAAAGTCAACATGAAACAAACAACATTCACAAGCCTTTGTGAATGTTGAAAAGGGAAAGGTTGCACGTTATATTTTGGCAGGAGACTCATCTCCATAATGTAGAACATGAACAACTTAAGAATGTATTTTAGTCATCTTATAGGAAAGGCACTAGAAGCAATACTAATTTCCAATAGTGTGAAAGTCCGTCTCAGGACGAAAATGAAATGACACCCCTACATATATGCAATAATGCCATTGTTTTTACCCAATATTTCTTTTAATTATGACGATAACATGATAAAAATTTGCGCATATTGATACTAAGGGCTTCATATTTAAAACAACTGAGGACCCTTCACATCGAAAAGTGACTAAAAAAGGTACCTTGAGCTTCAAAAAGTGTTGCAAAAGGGTCTTGATCAAGCGTCAAAATGTGACAAGCTGGAAGTGAGACTGTGTTGATTTGTAGGGTTCTCCATCCATCAGATAAACAATTTACATTTTAGTCGGCGTGTGAAGTCGCATACTCAAGAATTGATTATTTTTTTGATCATAACTCAGATAGTCATAACGACATCTCTGATGACTCGCCTGTCTACTTGTCTATCCGTCTAGAAAATAAAAAGAAGGATTCATTATGGCGGCTTAACACAAGCATTCTGAAAGATAGTGTGTGCAAAGAATATATGCAAAAAGAACTAAAGGATTATATTAATAATAATAACATGCTTCAAAGTCAGTGATCAGGGGTAAACTAATAGCCCTTACGTCGAAAGGAAAAATGTGAGAAACTTGCTGATTTGCAGGAAAATTTAGAGAGAGAACATATTGAAAAAAAGAAACCTCATGTACTAATGATATTAAGAAGGAAATAAATAAATTGTATGAGGAAGAATTAGAGAAAAAAGCCACATTTGATAGACAACAATATTATGAAAATGGCTCAGTGGCTTTGAAGTTGTTGGCATGGAAGCTAAGGAAGCAACAGGCAGAGCATACTATATTTGAAGTTAGAGACCCTAAAACCCCCCAAAATTGCCACAAACAAGAAGATATTCACAACATTTTTTAAAACTTATAGAAATCTCTATAGCGAAATAAACTCGACTAGCCCCAAAGAAATCAATACCTTTTTAGAATCACTGGACTTACCTTCTAAAGGTAAAGTACAAAATAAAGCCCTAAACACTAAGATTACAGAGGAAGAAATAAAGAAAGCCATTTCTAGATTAAAAGCTAATAAAACTCCAGGATCTGATGGCTTTCCAGCTGAGTGGTATTAAACCTCTTGACTGTTTAAATTATATTCAATTTAAATTATATATGTTGTATGTTTCAGAGTTTAATTTTGGAAAGAGGTTGCCGATAGGCTGCCCTCGCAGCCCTGCCCTTTTTGTTTTATTGCATAGCTCAGTTAATTAGGAATCAAAGGAATAAGAATTAGAATTAAAAGATTTGCAGATGGTGTCCTATTGTTCGTTACAACACCAGAGATTATTATTCCTAGTTTGAGGTCCAGGTTAAAAAAATGAGACTAAACTAAATGTTCAAAAAACACAAATTTTAAATTTGAATCATATTCATCAGAGAGATATGTTGAGTAGATTTAAATTCAAATGGAACTTAACAAATATTAAGTATCTAGGAATCTTAATAACTAAAGATACTACAAACTGTTTGATAGTAACTATGGCCCTGTAATTAAGATTATTCCCAGCTACCTTTAGAGATGTATAATATCATAGATACAATAATAATTCTTCCTTTAAAACAGTTCGGAGAATGGGATAAGCTGATTTCAAGATTTATTTGGAGGGGTAAGAGGCCAAGAATTCATTTTAAAACACTGCAGTTGTCTAAAGAGAAAGGGGGAAGAGCACTGCCTTGCTTGTTAGACTATTACAAAGCAGCTCAGTTAGGTTTCATTAATGTGTTGTTGTAACCCAGATTATAGAGCAAAATGGAAAGATCTGGAAATTTTCACAGTTAGCTATACCATTGCAATCACTGTTAGGTAGCAAAAACTTTGCATAAACAGTATTAATGGCTTAAATCAATGGACTAAAGTTCTGTTTAAAACTTGGTTTAAGGAATGTAAATCACATTCACTTGAAAGTCAGTCAAGACTATGGATATGGGTCACCTTTGACCCTGACTTTAAACCAGCAAAGTCTGATGGGAGGTTTCAGTCTTGGTATAGGCTTGGCGTCACTACTTTTAGTTCAATTTCCTCAAAGGGAAGATAAACTCTTTTCAGAATGGTGAGTCAGGTAGTGGTTTGTGCAAGAGGAAATGTGGGGAGCAAGCAGCAGATGCCCCTTTCAGATGCCCTGTTATCCAGCTTTACTGGCAGGAGGTAACACAAGTAATATATAATATTTTTAATGATGCAATTGATTATTCTTTTTCTACAATTTATCTGGGTAATTTACCAACTCAAATGGCAGGGAGAGACAAGTACTTATTAAAGATAATGTTAGCAACCAAGAATGCTGTAACACGAAAGTGGCTCCAAGCTGAACAAGGACTCAATGGCTGGACATCTGAAAGTGCACCATGTATAAAGTTATTGTCTCTCAAAATAAAGTGTTGACTCTGAATCACTGGAACGAGACGTTTTTAAAACCAGTCCCAAGCCATTTCTAGTTGAAGTCAAAGTGAAACATTAGCATATTGCCGCCCACTTGTTGCTCTTTTCTTGTTGGTCTAAATAAAAAATGCTAACTCATTCTTTGCCCCTTCTAGAGTGGCAAATATAGCAGTTTCCCAATAGACATATCCCAATCCCTACCCTAACCCTACCCAAAATTCATTCCTAAACTGATATCTTGCTCACCAACGCGGTCCACATGCAACACCGAGCTCTCAAACACTGCTTTATAAGTCATTACACACATGATAAGATGAAAATGAGACCTTGAAAATGTTTTTTGACCTTGCATGCATGTCAACAATACACAATTTCCAATACACAAATAAAGCCTCTAAATGATCACCAAGAGCAAAAAATCTACTATATGCCTTCTTTTAATATTACTATATGTCGACCTATAGCTTGAGCTTCACATGGGTTTTGCTATGAAATCTTTACTGACTTAAGTAAACATAAGAATAACTTTGATATGGTTAGTAATATTTTAAGATGAACACTTACTGAAGAAGCTCAGCTCTACTTGATTATCCAAAATTGTTTTTAGAAAAATCTGTATCAAATATGGCCATCTGGCTTTTGAGTAACGTTTATTCATTTGTTTATCACTCGATCATTATTACATTGAATTGCATTTTAAGCTTTGATTATCAAATTAGGCATTTAAATACCATCTTAGTAAATAGATAATATTGGGAGATATTGGCTGATATTTATATCATATAATGTAAGTACCTTGTATAATATTCGAAATCTCTCATTACACTCTTGTCATATTTTTTGTCAATATAAATATCAGCTTTTGCAAAGTTGTTTATTTTTGTTCAGTTTGAGACTGAATAGCTGTTTTTGGGTTTTTTTCATATTAAGTCATAATTATATGAGCCATAAAAGCCTGCTGTATACTCAGTAAAAAACACGAAATTAAACTTTTTTGTAGATTTTGTATAAGTGTAATAAAAAAGTCTTACTGTTATTTAATTTGTCAGACTTAAATTCATTGAGTTCCTGCATATTCTATCTGGCCAAATCACTAAACCTGACACACTTTCCCTTTATAGATGGATTTTCATCATCAGCCACATCGGTGAACTCATTAATTGGAAGATGATGTCTTGATGTCATGATATCAGTTTCACCTTTAGACCCCCACCCATACACTCACACTAAACCCACACACGCATTGTGCTTTCCAGGTTGAGGGAAATCATTCAGATCTAGATATGACTGGCAGAGGAAAGTTTTGAATCATGAAATTTTCACCTAAGGCGCAAATTGTCTTCCATGATCTCCGTGAAGGGAGGAATCCCCAGCATGAACTTGTCCTGTCCAGGGGTCACTAGGGCCTTCCCCGTATGGCTATGACAGCCGCCAACCTCTTCCTACCACTTCCTGTTCAACATGGCCTACAATCAGTCGACGACAGGGCTCATTCACATGCCCAATGTGATTTCATTTCCTGTTCTGTCGTGCTGAGCATTCGGGTCTTTCTACAAGTGTGTCGTGACACTGTGGAACCGAAGCCACACACTGTGTTTTTTAGTCTCACCAAGATACAACTGTAGTTTCAATTAAAACATATATATATATATTATTCAATTAAAACATATATATATAATATTTTCATGTTTTTGGTTTCCATTTTCAGTTTAGTTAAGGTTTGTGTATTTTTGTTGCATGTTTTAGTAGTTTTATTAATATATTAAATCGGTTATTATTTGTATATCACAATGGCACATTTTAGTTTTAGTCTAACTAAATTAAACCAAAAAAAAAAAAAGATTGTCTTGTCAATGAACTGAGGTTGATGTTTTATATTTTATTTCAATGTTATTATTATTTTGAATGGTTTATTTTTAATAAACAGTCATAACCCCTGGCCACAAGCAGGTAACACACAGGTGTGTAGCTCTTTCCAAGGACCCTATATCTGATGTAATTTAACGCCCTGCAGGTTTAGGGTGCAAATATTTCATTTCCAGGTCGATCTATTCTTATCTCACTAGAAGAAAAGTACATTAAACTTCCTGTTTTTGTCTATAATCAATATGGTTTGTGTGGGAAGCCACAAAGTAAAAAGCACCTTTTCATATCCACTTGCATGATGATGCCGCACCTAAGTCACACACACACATGTTTCTGGTGCTGATTCAGAATGAGAAGAGGAACTGACAGCATTTTGTAGTTTCCTGCCAAGTGTGCAGAAAGTCTGGGTCAGGTTCACACACACACATGCACAAAGAAACACACACACACACAGCATCCGTACACCCCCACGCACGCGCCTCTCGATTACATCTTCGTCAACTGACTGTTGTGACGATTGGCCAGTGGAAAAGAAAAACTAATTAGTCATTGTAGAAATTGTAGAGTGTTCCAATCTCCATAAAGAAGCAATTTTCCAGCGTCCTCAAGGATTCTTATATAAGGTGATTGTGCACCTGTCGACAGTATGACGGACATCAATCCAAGTAGCTTTAGAGAAGTTAGAGAAGAGAACTTGCCGCTTGAACATGAAGGCGTCTGTGTGTTTTGTGTTTGCAGTGGTTTGTTGGATCGCAGCGACGGCAGAGGAGTCGCCACAGATCCTCATGCTCAGAAAAGTTATGAATGAACTCAATAAGATCAACCATGGAATGGTAAGTTGACTTCGAAAGATCTACAAATGGCTTTTTTATGTAACCAATTTGTAACCTGCTTTTTCTTCTATTTTTAAAAAATAAAGGACAAAAATGGCATAAGCTTGAACTCACCCACCATAAACGATCTGAAGGTAAGAGATGTTTTTGTTTCTTCTCCATTAAATTCAGCATTCACTGGATGCAATCGGCGGTCTGTTATGACCACACAATTAGACTTGCTTCACAGCGGTTTCTGCATGACTCAGTGATTCGGCCTGCTGTAATATAAACACGTTTCTGTCATTATACAGCCCACCTTTTACAGAATGGGTTTCAGTTCAACACAGTTGATTTTCAAACAAACGTGATTTGCCAAAAAACGTGGGTTGATTTCATACAAATTATCTATGTTTCGCTGAATCTATCAATCAGTACAGAAATAACAATTTTTAGTCATGTTTTCTTGGCAAACACCCTCTCGTTTTGTAATTGCTCACTTTTTTAGATTAAAAGTCATTTTGTGCAAGTCAGTCAGGAGAAAGTATGCTTCATTTAGGAGAAAAATGATGAGTAATATGACAACAGTGGAACGGGGAGTGAGAGTAGAGCTGCTAAAACAGATTTGCTCTATTTAACAGTAGCAGTTTTCTTTTCCATATTATTTTTACAAACAATGCATAGTCGGGTAATACTTTATTGTTACAAGTTACATGTGCTTACCATTATAATAACAATAAATGATGCATAATTACATGCACATAACACTAAATCTAATCCTAACCATATGGTAAGTACTTGTAGTTACAATTCAGTACTTAAATGTGTAATAACAATGTCACAAAGACACCTTAAAATAAAGGGTAAACCAATAATGGCGTAGTGACACAGAAAAAGTTAGTTTCTGTACACGTACGGAAAACGGTTTGTGTTTTTCTGTGTGGAAAGAAAGAGTTTCCTCGTAGTTTCTGTGAAAACTGCTAGAGCACAAGGGAAATTTAGAGTCAAGATGTATAGATTTCTGCATACAATAACAGACAGGAAGAGAAAGAGCTGGAGGCTGGGGAACCGAGAGCCTTTCATGCAGGGTTTGCACAAAAAAACTATCCAATCTGACTACATTAACACATTAATAGCCATCAAGGAACGTTCTCAGAATGTTCTGGCAAAGTTATGACCAAGTGTTCGTCCAGTGAGTGTTTGTTCAAAGATAAATTGTTTCATATAAAAATTGATTTGAAAAATTGAAAAATATTTGCAAAAATGCAATGTTAGCACAAATGTTTATTTAGAAACTGTAATGTTCAGAGATCGCTATCCTTAACACTGGCAAAGCCATATTTTACTATGCTGGGTTTATGCTAACGGTTGACTTTGTTTATTTACACAGGACTGCTGTGTTGCATCTGCTCTTGAATGTTTTCGATCCCAAGTGCTTAACCTGTCAGTCGCTGATGCCGCACTGAAGCGTTTACAGAAGAGCGTCTCAAAAGAGCTTCGCAAATCAATGATTGTAAGTGTGTGTGTTTATTTATTATGTTCATGGGCAGAGTGAGCTTCATGTCAATGCATGCACAATTTAAAATCTAATTCCTTTATTTGTTCTTTACATTAACAGGTGAACAGTGTGCCCAGTTGCAAACCTAACGAGATACAGGTGAGAAACACAAAGCGACAAGAATAACGGCTGCAAATGTGTTTTGTATACATTGTAATATTGTTGTTGCATACAGTTCTGACTTGTAAAATGTTTTGTTTGCAGGCAGCTCAGTGCAAACCATGTGACTCGTATAAGAAGGTCGACAGCCAAAAGTTCATGCAGAATTTTCAAACTCTTTTGCAAAAGGTTAGTTAGGTTAGGTTAATATATATATATATTACAATGGTTTACTAAGAATCAAAGAGTTATTCATTTATTTATATGATTTTGAGGTAAAAACTCAAGACATGCCCTTTTCTTTAACTGTCCGTTGTAATGAAAAAAAGATTCCTGTGAAAGCATGAACAGAGATAAGAAGCCCTGTGTTAACGACCTACTTTTCTTCTTCTAGATCTATGCCAGTCAAGCGTAGAGATGAAAGAGTAAAGAGACCGTGTGTATAAACACTACCTCACCAACCCACAGCAGAGAAGAGGCTCTGGCGCTCCGCTGCTCCTGCTGTTCTATTTATTGATTATTTATTAAACATTTGCTTGTTTGATTTTAAGTATAGGATCTGTTAAAGGATTGTTCACGTTTATAAGAACAGGGAAACATCAGCTTTACTAAATAACACGTATTCATTTTGTTATGCCGCCACTTTGTGGTGAGATGCCGCCGTTAAAACAGCTCTGTTCCTGGAAAGAAGGGTGGTTTCCCTGATAAAGATGAAGCACAAGGGCTTTCGAATAGATTTTTCACTTTATTAAGTACGCTAGGAATTTCATTCTTACTCTTTGTCAGGAAAACCATGTATTACCAATGTGTCATTAAAAAGCAGATTGACTTGTATGTCTCACAATGAGATGCATATTTGATATTTATTTGACATTAAAATATTTTTTATGTTTACATCATGGCTGTGATGGTTATTTGAGGCGGATGTTGAATTCTCTGTGTATTTGAGTCAAGTGTTATTCATGTGACACAAACATCATGAATAGTGAAAGTGTTAATGTGGTACTTCAGGGTCTTGAGGAAAACTCTATAACATACTTTGGTTCATATTACTCAATGGTTTATCTTGTCAAACACAGATCAGTTCACAGGGACCCGTTTCGGTGCATGTTCCTTTAAATGCTAATGAACTCTGCTAACCCCGCCCCTCTGTTTTCTTTACCCACATTTAGGCATTCAGCCACATAAATAATCAACAATATTAAGTTGTTTAGTCACTAGGGGGCTGTTCCAAAAAGCAGATTATGTCATACTCGGGTATGTTTAAAAGTAAGCAGATTACTGCCACTTTCGGTTCAAAAAGGGGAGGTAATATAAATGGTATGCAGGCAGCCATAGCAACTTGCTCTCTGAAGATAATCTGCTCCGGAGTAACGTTAGGTTTTGCTGCACAATAACACGAGACTAACTTCATTACTCACCACTAGCTGCGTTTGTTGCCGGCAGACACTAACCAGACTGATGAACCAACACAGACCGGAAGCAAACTTCGGTACAGGCGCGTGCGCCCGATGAAACCTTCTATAAATGATAAAACCCTGTAATGTTTATTTTATGATATGTTTATATTTAAACAAACATCATTCAAACATCATTCATAATCATCTCATTATATTAGCATCAGCAAAACTGCCACCATTTACTGCCACTTTACGTTTTACATTATTCATTTATTTTGTATGCCTTTTTAATGTTGCAAAGAATGATAGCAACTGACTCACACACACAAAAAAATGCATGCATAACAAGCGAGTACCCAGGCAGAAAAAAATGAAACCTGTATGTTGTTTAGACAATCAAAAGGCGCCCTCTACTGGAGAAAACTGAAAGTCGGAAGACTCAGGATCTTAGAAAACACGGTAATTAGTTGTCTATGGACTTACTTTCTTCAAATATAGCATAATGATATGCCTGTTACAGTCTGCAAGTTGATTTTTGTTTTTTTAGTGTGTGAACTTTTCACATTTTAAGTCAACTGATATCAATTTATACCCATATTCAAATTAAATTTCCATGTCAGTGCTTTTTTTTTTATCATGGAAGCCCATTTCATGAAGCCCATTTCTGCCACTTAGAAAAAAATTTACTTAAAGTCATAATTATGAGATATAAAGTAAAAATTTGACTTACTAAATTAAAATTATGACTTGGACTACATAAGCTCCTAAACTCAGAATTCCAACTAGGGCTGTCATGATTATGAAATTTGGCTGACGATTAATTGTGTAATAAATCATGGCGATTATGATGATTAATTGTCTGTTTTATTGCTTTGACATTTAATACTCATTTCATTTTTTTGTTTGTTCATGAAATAATTTTCACGCATTGCTGTGATTATTAAATTAAATTAAATTATTAAATTAAATCTTTTGCAAGTTTTTTCCTATAGCAGGAAGTAAATATTAATACATATAACACATAATACACAAAAAACACAAGTAATTATTAAATGAATATATCTTTTTAAAAACTCTTATATATAGAATATATCCTTTTGAAAATTCTTCATCAAAAATAAAACAAAGTGTCCATAATCAACAGAAAATCAAAATGCACATATTACACAAATCAGAAAATAAAAATGCAATCAAAATAAAAAGAGTATACCAGAGGAGGCTTTAAATAGTAGCCAGTCCTACTATGCAAATGGCATAATATCTCCTTTTCAATTATTGACTGAACTACAGACTACAAGAAAGAAAAATAGGCATGTTCACTTTTTCTGGCTTAAGGCAACATCTAACAGGGCTCATAATATTGCCAGCTATACTAAACATTCTTTCAGAGCCAGTACTTGTGCACAAATGCACATGAACATTTTTCCAAAGGAAACTGGTTTCATTGTCTTGCCACCAAATAAAAGGATCTGCAGAGTTATCTATTGCTTCTTTCTGGAGGTATTAATTCAGCATCTGCCTGGACTCTTTTGGGCACCCCTTGGATAGATGCTTTGCAGCAGATCACACAGCCTCTTCTTTTTTGGTGCAGGTGGTGTTATAGACTCCTTCTCATCAGGTTCTGGATGAAGCTGTGAAAAGTCCAAGGCAGCTATTAATAATATAATATTTTATATTAGAATTAATTTTCAATTAACTTAGTTGAACTAGGTAAAGAGGATCTTTTAAAATCTGTAAACACAGATTTTAGTGCTACATTAATGCTGGGGCATGTTGTTCTCCCTCTGTGCCTTTTTCAGGTCTCTCTTTTTTTATCCAGCTCATGCTGAAAGCTTTTCTTTTCGCCTGCTACAGCATTAGTTACAGCTAAATGGAGATTATGGCCAAAACAGTTAACCCATGGCCACTTTGATTGTAGGGGGACTGATTGTCCAGTCAGTTGTAAGGTAATGTACTGCGAAGCTCATGTAAGGGGTCATATTAGCACTGGACCACATGTCTGTAGTGGCTGCAGAGAAATCAGTTCCTTTCAGATAACTGAGAATAGTATCCTTCACTTCCCTATACAAATTTGCAATCTCCGTTTTGGAAATGTGTTTTACCTGACAGTTCGATATTTTGCTTGTTTTTTTCTACTGTGTTAATTCATTTGCAATATAGCGTGTTATGCTGTCAGTTAAGGAGCGCCAAAAAACTCAACAAACCCACCTTTAAAAGGATTTCAAGCAAAGAACTGCATCACACCAAGTAAGTCAAATGATTACAGTAGGCCTACATAAATCACAGATCACATAATAATAATATCATAATACAAATTAGTAATGACATGTTGTTGTGATGTGTAAAATTATATATGTAAAAACTATTAAAGGTTAAAACTAATATCAACTATCAATCTAAATGAATCTTAAATTATTTGTCATCACGACATCATGAATTCTGCTTCTAAATCGAACCTCATACGACGGGTTTTGTCATACCATCCACTAGATGGCAACACAACACAAACCGATCTAATAGCACGTGCGTTAATAGACGTAACCAGCATCGATGTGTTGTTATACAGCCTACATCATTGTCTTCTAGGATGGATGGAAGTCAATGAACGTTTTAGATGTCATCAAACAGCGAATGCAACAGGAAGAAGACACTTTTAATACGAACCCCCAGCTTTAATTACTGCATTCAAAATGTATCCAGCAATAAACAGAGCATCATAACTAAAAAATGTGTGGCTGAATACTTTAGATATTTGTGGTTACTTGTGATTACAAGTTATGTTTCAACAAGAGAATGGTTATGATATGCCATATCTATTCCAAGAGCTGCTGGATATTATCTGCTGTTGGGACTCTCCAACCGGTTTTAATGACCTATGACCTTAAACAGCTCTTCTTTATTCACATCTTCAAATTGTGAATGGCATGATTCTAGGATCACCCTGTCTGATTCTGTAACACATCTGAGAAAGCAGTCAACAAGACGTGTTGTGACACATCCATGTGCTGCCTTTTCCAGCATTACAGGTGCTATTCTTCCCTCAGGAAGGCACCTATGTCACAAAAATGCAATAAGGTT
>JAUYWG010000048.1:4989395-5014580 GCA_034779775.1 Enteromius afrohamiltoni
TGTGCTGCCTTTTCCAGCATTACAGGTGCTATTCTTCCCTCAGGAAGGCACCTATGTCACAAAAATGCAATAAGGTTCAACTGGAGAAGGAACAGAATATGATTTGTCAAAAAAAGGTAACCGTGCATTCACTCCGCAAGTGGCCGGAAGTCATTCATTTCAAATGTAAGCTGGTGGCGAGAGGCGGTTGCATCATGGACAACGAGAGCATAGAGGAGAGTTGAAATTAGGTTAACTTTATGGTAATGAGCTATGATGCGGCGTGGCGGCAACCAGTCAGAATGCAAAAGCCCATCACTTGGGAAGATTCCAGAGAATGCAGCCCTGGTTCCGACCACATTAGATCCCAAGCATTCTCATGCTAAAGCACTTGTTTTTCAGCAGGAATGCACACTGAAACAACACTGATTTTACAAATCGAGACTACACTTCAACCAGGACAGTTTGTAATGAAGACTGCATACAAATGAATCTTATGTATTAATTAAAAACAAAATGTTTCCTAAATTGTTGAGCCAAGCAACATGAACACAATAAACACAACACACAAGTGTTTTTTATTGGTTTATTTCGTAAGCAAACATGAAACTATTACCATGTTCTTTCCATCGATCGGTTTCATTTTCTCATATTAAAAATATTTTATGAGGTTAACTTATACCCTGCTTATGGTCAGTCTGAACACAAAAAGAGCATGCTTGTTTCCTTAGCGGCTCCTTTAGCGTTTGATTGTCAGAGCGTCCCCTGATCTTTCCATAGAGACTTTGGCAGGGATGCAAAAACGAATTTTGACGGCAGTGTGAACGCACAGTATGGTGTCATCCAGCACAGGTTCTTCCAACCCAGAGAAATGTCCTATGGAGACTGTTATGGTACCACCATCCTCCAGATTGTCTGTCTGCATCAATCTCAATCACACTTGATTCATCAGTTAGATGGAGTCAGACCACAAAAAAAAAACATCACCACCTGTTGCAATTACAGTCTCAGAGATCAGGCTTTACATTCTCAAAAGACAGAGCAGATTGGCTGTTTTGTGTGGGAGAGAAGGAATCTTGCATGTTTTTCATTCTTTGTGCAAATGTTTTGCTGCTGAAGTCGAACTGTGAGTCTGACTTGCTAATTATCTGTCTGTCTGTCTATCTCTCTCTCTCTCTCTCTCTATGTCTGTTTCTATCTCCCTGTCTGTCTGTCTGTCTGTCTCTATTGCTCTGTCTGTCTGTCTCTATCTCTCTGTCTGCCTATCTCTCTGTCGGCCTCTGTCTGTCTATCTGTCTGTCTATCTGTCCGTCTTTCTACCTATCTGCCTGCCTGTCTATCTCTCTGTCTGTCTGTCTGTCTGCGTGTCTATCTGTCTGTATATCTCTGTCTGTCTGTCTATCTGTCTGTCTGTCTGTCAATCTATCTCTCTGTCTGTCTTTGTCTGTCTCTCTATCTGTCTGTCTTTCTGTCTGTCTGTCAGTCTGTCTATCTATCTATCTCTCTGTCTGTCTATCTGTCGGACAGATAGATAGACAGATCACACCTGAGCACTCTGGAGAAGGTTTTGGTCCAGGATATCCCATTCATCTTTCCCTGGATTGCAACCAGTCTCTTCCCAGAAAAACACCCCCACAGCATGATGCTGCCACCACCATGCTTCACTGTTGGGACTGTATTGGACAGGTGATGAGCAGTGCCTGGTTTTCTGTCTGAGGTCCTGAGCACTTAGCAAATGGCTGCAATGTATATGCAAAATAACAAAAAAAGTGAAAAATTTAAGGGGGTCTGAATACTTACCGTACCCACTGTATAAAGAAATAAAAGAGCACAAGCTGTACTTTTTTGGACTTATTTTGACTTTTGGACCTTAACTGACAATGTAAAGGCTGGTGACGTAATATCATAATGAGTTAGGTACTACATTATGAGAAAGCTAATTGTTCAAGACAGGTTTCATCAAATCTTACCCTGGAGGTCCAATGCACTGCAGAGTTTGGATCTAACCCTAATCAAACTCACCTGAGCATGTTAATCAGTGTATAAAGATCATCAGAAACTCACAGGTAGGCAATTTTTTTATCAGGGTTGGAGCTAAACTCTGCAGTGCATTGGACCTCTAGTGTAAGATTTGATGAAACCTGGTTTAAGGCATATTGAGAATTTGAGAATGCATTGAATAGCACAAACATTATTGTGCAGAGAACTTTAATCATATCAAAAATCATGCATGCTTGAGCAGAAATAACCTTTTTTAAAAAGTCCCTTCAGACTGTTGTTTTTTGCTTACAATATAAGAGATTTTCCCATTACAAGCTTTGCTAGCACCTGAAGATCAGCACAGGGTAAAACCTTTTTGTGGTCACAAACACCTGACTGTTTTTTTTTTCTTCTTCTTTTTTGCAATTTGCATTTTGAAAAAACTACAAATCGATGAAAGAAAAGCAGACACAACTTTAATTGCACACTCATGAAATGTGGTTAGCCAGACCGCAAAAGTCTAGCAGCTGCAAACAGCTTCTCTCAGCAGGTGTTAAAAAAAGTGTTTTGTTGATTTAAACATCAGCCGTGTGTGATTTCCAACTGGGGGATTTCAGATTTTTAGATGGCCACAAAAAACCTTCTGAATATACTCAAAACACACAAAAGGTAAACAACCAACAAACAGCATAACCAGATCATAGTCTGACCAATGGCAGATGAGTAAGTACCAGAGTACAGATATGAGAGAATCAGGGTCACACCAAACCACACAAGTCCTCTAAATTCACAAACATGGTACACATTCAGAGCTTGTTCAGGCGCTGCCTAGACATGTGCAGGCAAAATCCTTCATCAGCTTGAACTTTGAACAGTGAACAAAGAACTATAAAGCGAGCTAAGAAAATGACCTAAGAAAAATTACATCAGCAGGTGCTTCCTGTGGCACATGGGCACTATTGGCTCAATGTGTTTTAGTCATCTATAAAGAAGTATGAGTAAATCTGACACAATCTCTCTGGCCACTTTTCCTCTAAAGGTATGATTCTTACATTAAACTCTAAAGGTCAAGCTGGTCACTACACCCACCGTTAGCAAACAACCAATTAATGAAATATCTCCCTCTGTCATCTATCTAGCTTTAAAGTAGTCATACAAAAGCAATTTTCCACAAGCTAATATGATTCTTTAGGATCTTATTGGAAAGTTTGTAATATAGATTGCTTTAACATTTCTCAAATATAGTGTAAAAAAGTTAATTTTACCCTAACAGCTCTTTGGAGATCACTCTTTTCTGTGTACTTCCCCTTTAAATCTTCACGAGCTCCGTTGACTCCGCCCCTTTTCTGAGGCCCACTCAGAGGATCTTTTTTTAGCCGTATTCATACTAAAACTAGCTAATTAGCACATTATTATGAAAGGCGATTTGCAAATATTCATTAACATTATACATTATACTCACTGCTTCTGTAGGTAATGCTGGATCAAGAATGATTTGCGCGAACATAAACGCATTTCGGTTGATCAAGGGTGCGTTTCCCTTCAGAACCAAATGTAGTTACTCCTCTGCATTATCAGTCACTCAGATGTCGGGGTAAATAACTACGGCTATGTTCGTTAATACATTCAACAACAAAACACCTTAATCGCTTAGGAGTCCTGCTTGTCTCTGCGTCTCGGTCTGATGACGGCTCACTCAGGGCGGGTCTGAGGTAAGACACCAGTTCAAACGGTGTGACACGTCGCTGTCAATCAGATATTGTGGGGAGTGGTCTCTGTCGGTGTGACGTCACACGACATGCATTTGAGAATGGCTTGATTTCAGAAGGGGCAACTTATTCTTCTTTTAATTTGATAAAAATACTAGTGGATCTTCATCATTGTAGGGTGGTTGTGGACACACACTCCCAACACACATTCCAGTCCAAACAGCTTGAAAAAGTAGACAGCTTGAATAACTATTCCTTTAAAGCAGAGTTCTTAAATCTTACCCTGGAGGTCCAATACACTGCAGAGTTTATCTCTAACCCCAATCAAACACACCTGAGCATGCTAATTAGTGTCTTAAGATTCATTAGAAAATCACAGGTAGGTGAGTTTTATCAGGGTTGGAGCTGAATCTTACCTTCAAGGTAAGATTTAAGAAACCCTGCTTTAAAGGGAGCATAACGCATACCGTTTCACCCAATCTGATTGAGTACTACTGCATCCTTCTTATCTCCTAAGTTGGTGTTTTCAAGTGCAGCTTGATGTTATTGGTGCCTCTAATTTACACTTAAATATCTTTAGATATAGACTTACAATAAAGTTCAAAATTATTTGAACCCCTGGTAAATTCTGACTTCAAGTTACTTTTATTCAACCTGCAGGTTTTTTTTTTGGGATTAGAAATTAAAAGGAGATAAGAAGTACAAGAGGGCATCATTGTGGAGAAATTATTACTCGTCTTTTATTTACATTTAAACAAAAAGTGGCATGTCCAAAATTATTCATACCGTTCTCAATAATGAAGGCTTCTGCTTTTTTATGCCAAACGAAGGCTATATCATTGTGGCCAATCAATAAAAAAAATGTGTTTCATCTGACCATAAAACAGAAGGCCAGAAGTCTTCTTTGTCCAGCTGAGCATTTGCAAAGGTCAAGCAGGCTTTTGTATGCCTTATTTGGAGAAGTGGTGTCCTCCTTGGTCTGTGTCCATGGAACCCAGTGGCAATATCTTAAGGCAGACAGTCCAAAGGACTGTCACTGCCTTAGATATTGCCACCAGCAGAGCCCAGATTCATCAGGATAGCCTTGGTAGTGATTCTTTTTAACCCCTCTCACTATCCTCCTGGCCAGCAAAAGTGTCACTTTTGGCTTCTGACCACAGCCTCTGAGATTTTTCACAGTGCAAAACATTTTTTAATAATACTTTGCACTTTAGCCACTGGAACTTCAAAATATTTAGATATGATCTTCTAAGCCTTTCCTGACTTGTGAGCAGCCACAGCTCCTCAGTGAGCTCCTCTGTCTTAGCCATGACTGTCCACAAACCAACAGCTGAGAGCTTCTATTTTCACCTGTTAAGTTGATTAAAACAGCTGTTCCCAATAAATCAGGATAACTAGGAATTTTTAGAACAGTTGGACTGTTTGGAATGCTATAGAACTTGTGTTAGAGCATTCCAGAGCATTATGTTCTGAAAGACACCTGTGTCATTTCTAATCAAGAAGAAAATTGCTGGTTGAATAAAAGTAACTTTAAAGTCAGCATTTGCCAGGGGTATGAATAATTTTGGGTCTGACTGTGGATATAGACGGTATTGCAGCCCATAGAAACAGTCACTGAGGCATCTATGTACAGACTGTGTCAGGAGAGAAGGAGATTGTGTTGTATAAGAGGTAAAACATTATAAATACTGTACAGTTTTATGCAAAGACTGATCGTTTGGTGTCTTAACACCTCAATGTATTGTCACAAGCTGTAGGGTTTCATCTGGTTTTGTCTGTGTATGTTTTTTTCACTCTCAGAGCTTTGGAAGGTTTGGTTGCCATTGACTTCCATTATATGACTGACAGACTGCAACGTTATTCTTAAAAATCTTTGTTTGTGTTCTACTAAAGAAACAAAATCACCTACATCTTGGATGCCCTTGGGATAAGCAGATAAACATAAAATTTTCATTTGGGGTAAATTATCCCTTTAATTTGTGTTCTTGTAAACATTATAGATGGCTTGTTTCTGGCATAGAAAAATGTTCACGGTGTGTGTGTGTGTGTGCGCACATTTTGCATGGGTTACATCCAGAGCACTAATTCCAAGCATACCTGGCCACAAGTCATTTCACTTGTCACTTTCAATGTGAAACAGCCTTTATATATTTCTGTTAACAGTTATATCAGACCTGGCTTCCTTTTGTATAATTTTGCTCAAATTAGATAATATATTACACAGTATAATATTCATGGCCTTCAGTGTCTAGAAGTCCATCAAAGTCTATCTATCTACCTATCTATCTATCTATCTATCTATTCTAAATTTATTCTAAATTGTACGCATTTTACAAGATGCCAATTTGTATGAATTTGTACGAATGACCTAAACATAACCCCGTCCCTAAACCTACCCATCACGTGGTTTTAGACAAATCATACAAGTGTACGAATTAGTATGAATTTGCACAAATTTGGCACCGCATACAAATATGTACGAATTGCTTGTGAGAGTGCATTGTCTGTCTGTCAGTCTATCTATCTATCTATCTATCTATCTATCTATCTATCTATCTATCCATTATCAAATCAAAGCTCCTTAACATTATTCTTGTTCCAATCATCATTATGATTCAACACCCTTGTGAAACTAAGTAAAACTGATTTTCCCTCTTGCTCTGATCATGCCATTTTTCCATAGTTCAGGTAGTTTGCACTGACGCAAGTGTGTGGGTTTTTTAGGAGAGATTTTATATAAATGAGTATTATCACTGTTGCAGCCCACAGCAGTTATCTTGATCCTGCAGGCCTAAGCCCCTCAAAAGCGGCTTTATTGCCAAAACCACATCAGGATGTTATATCATGTGGGAACTTCCTGCCAACCTAGTTATGACTTATAGAGTTTGACTCAAGACATCAGTTACTATCCATAAGCTACTCCTTTATCATATTGTCATATAAAACAAAACAAAAAAAAAACTTATTTCGTAACGTTCATTGACATATTCACAGATTTATGTTGACTGTAATGAAAACAGGGCTATGACATAGAAACTAGAATGGATTGTAAGTTGTTGTTTTTTAACATATAACATACATAACATATAATGTAATCTAGAACCTTTTTTTGCAGTCTAATTCTCACATTTCATTTGACGTAAATTTCAATTTGCTGGTCTGCCATGCCTGCTTTTCCACCTGAAAGATCAAGCAGTTCTTCTGGAACTGGATAAACAGTTCCATGTTTCCGGACAGGAGATATAAAGAGAACAAACTGGTGATGAACACAGTTATAAACTCAGACATCAAAGGGTTCACAAGACTTTAGCTGAGGTAGCTAACCGGTCACTAATTATTTTTATGCCCAACCACTGGCATTCTCCAATTGTAAAGAGGAAAAAATCAATTAACCATTTAACAGTTGAAGTGGGCAGGAAATGTTTAAATCCCCTGTAAAAACTGGCCAAGAGGGAGTTTTCTTTCTTTTAGGGGAAAAGTCAGTGGGATTCTGACGTAACTGAGTCATGATTGTTCAAGATAAACTCAACCTCTGGTCACACACACAGACAGAGGGAACCCTGAGATGCTGAAAGAAGCTTTTCCATGACAAACGTTGCCTTTAAACGCTTGTAAGATCTGTGATGCACAACCTATCCAAAGCACACAAGAGGGCTTTTCCCTCACGGCTTCCCTTCTCTCACACTTTCACTGAGCACTCCCACACTTTCTAACCACCAAGGGACAGTCATTATGTGTGGTGAAGGTTCCACTGAGCAACCAATACATCATGCTTTTTAAATGTCTGAATTAATATCCAACTGTTATATACAATTTGAAGTTTTATTTGGCTTAACCTATTCAGATCTGTTCATTTCGGACAGCCACGTGTTCTCAAGCATCAGACAAACTATTCGCGGGTTTCACAGACAAGACCTAAGCTATTCCCAGACTAAATTGCATGTTTGAGCTGTCTCAGATGAAGATATCTTGCTCTGACATATCTTAAAACATGTCAGTGTCATTGTTCTGTGGTAAGATGCACACCTGGAATATTTTCTTATAACTTGCTTAGTTGCTTAAATATCTTAATTTAACTAATGCCTAGTCCTGGCTTAAGCTAAGCCCCGTTTGTGAAACACAATCTGACATGTGTTTAAAATTGAACTGGAAATAAGGTGCTGGGCATCCGGTCAGAGGAGAACTGGACCCAACTAAGCCTGGTTCTACCAAGGTTTTTTTCCCAATTCTATCATGGATGGGGTTTTGGTTCCTTGCCGCTGTCGCCTCTGGCTTGCTTAGTTGGGGACACCTGATTTCCAGTGACCATCATCGTCTTGACTACAGAGACAGTCTCTGCATTTGATAAATAAATAGTGATGGTAATGTATAATGACCAGATTAAACTCTGTATGACAATGTTCAGTGCTTTGCTAAATCTGTATTGTTAAAAGAGCTATATAAATAAAATTGACTTGACTTGTTTTCAGATTCTTCACTTGTTTTGAAAAAAAACTAATCAAGATTTAAATGTCTTTTTAAAAAACAATATTTAATTCTACTTCAGGACATGAATTTATTGCCACTTTCAGTCTTGTTAAGACACAAACAATACAAAACACACACACAACGATAAACTCATTTTTTATTTTAATGTTTATATTTCCTCAGAATACAAATTCAGTGAATGCTTGTTATTTTAGCCACATTTTCAAATATTGTATTCCCTCATAAAATACGATAAATATTCATTGTAACTTTCTGTTAACCAATAATGTCTGTAAATGTAAGAATAACTCGTGGATGGAGTAGATTACCATATCTTTCACAATACTATTATTTATTTGTGTGTTTAATAATGAAGTTATTGATCAGTATTTAGCCTCCTAGATTATTTGGTGATTGACTTAGTTCCATGCTGAAGCGTATTCTGAGTGCCAGTGCCGTGAATACTTCAGGGTGACCTCCCACAACTGCGATTGGGACAACCGTGACATTTATGTGTTCTGCTCCATTGAGCATTTTAACTGTTATTTGCATAGTATATATAAAATAAACTTGCCTCATTCTGTATTTTCACTCTCTAAGAAGAGACAGACATAGTATATGTGTGTAATGGACCTGAATGCTGATAAGATTCTCGCCAGAGCTAGAAAATAAGTGCTCTCAGTGTATGTGTGTGTCTGCATCTTTTCCTGAGTAAGAAGTTCTGCCTAGGATGCCCGCTTCTGATCTGGAACAGGTCTCTGGAGATACCCGTTTTGTCTGACTCCTCATCTCTGTAGGGTAAATGATCACTTAAGAGATATGTTTGAAGTTTATTTAGGTTTTGGACCAATCAGAATATTTCTACCCCATGTATTGACACATGTAGTAAATATTGGTGTGTGGAACATATACATGGAGAGGCCAATGAACTCCATTTACTGGAGTGAAGTAGCTTTAATTATTCATTCATATTTTTTTATGTTAAAAAATATAATTTTTTTATGTTTTTGTTAAGCATGCTTTTTGATACAGTAGTTACATGCCTGAAATAATTTGTGTATTTCTGACCTAAAACTAAAGTCATCATAGCTAATGATTAATGACTAAATATAAACTTTATATATAATTTAAAATATAATTTAAAAGAGTACTGAATTAATTTTCTAAAACACAAAGTCTATCGACCACAGAATCTTAATTTTTGGGAATACATCTTGGTTTATACCTCTAATCACACCCCCATCACTTCAGGTGGCCATTAGGTTTTTAAATGATGAATTTGAGCTAAACAAAGAACGTATGAACTAAGTCTTCGGGTCTAAACATTCATGACATTCATAACACTCTCAGCATTGAAACCAAAAAATGAGACCTGCACTTTCACCGCCTCTCTCTACAGCCTCTCAAAAGCCTTTCTAAACCTAGACAAAACATAACAAAACTGACATATCTTTAAATCTCTTAATTGAACAAAACTAACCAATAAGACACGGAGGCACATACAGTGGAGGGCCCATGGATTGTTTATCCTTATCTTTCATCCAAAAACTGATCATTTAATTTAATCATTTAATACTGAATTTAAAAAAATAGAAAGTGTAAAAATGACTGCAGCTTCCTTTAAGACAACAGTCTTTTCCTATGTCTGATAAGAGATCAGAGCCATTCCTTAAGACAGCTTAAGTCTTGTCTCCTCGAGCTGTGATCCTTTTACAGCCTTCTCACTGTCACTTAGGACGATATAAAGACACAACCTTCTCCAAGCCGATTTGTGACATCTTTAGTTGATTGGAACCTTTTATTATCGCGATGATGGTGTTTAGTGTTTGTGCGAATGACATTGAGCTCCTTCTATATATGTTCATATTTAAACACTTGTGATGGGCTTTGGTTCACCATGTGACTTTCTTATCACCACCTGCATTTGGTGCTTATCAGTGTATTTCAAAGCTACAAAACATTATATCAGCTGGCAGTTTTTCACATAAATTGAATGGAATTTGTTTTACAGTGTATGTTTTTTTCTGAATCGTACGTACTTTATGAGTTGAATGACCTACACCTAACCCCACCCCTAAACCTACCCGTCACAAATTGTACGAATTTGCCACCTGTTATAAATTCGTTCACATTGACTGTGAGACTTCATTGAGATTTTCAACACTTTAGCTCTTTTCTTATACCCACTTTTTATTTTGTGAAGCTCAATAATCTTTCACTGCACATCAGAACTATATTCATTGGTTTTACCTTGTGATGGATGATTAAAATTCGGCCTTTGTATTCCCCATATTTGTGGATCAGGACATCATGGCTGGACAATTTGCTCCTAGTCACCCTGGTGTGCTAAAGAAAAATGTAAACATGAATAATTATACTTGAGAAATATTTTACTCATAAGAATTTCTAGGGGTGCCAATAATTGTGACCAACATGCAGAGGAGAAAAAGAAACTCATATATGAGTTTACCCATTCTTTCAATTGTTTTACTTCGATAAAAAGTTGATCTTTAAGATAAAAGATGCAGGTTTATTTTCACAGCCACCAGTTGAATTATTACACATATTTTTAAGGCCACTGCATACCTTAAAAACTCATTTGCATGAACATTGATCTCAGTCTACTGCTACGTATAGCATGGAAAAATGATCAAACTGAATCAATCCACAATGATTCATGCTAGGCAAAGGGGAAACTTAGAAGCCTTAAAATGATGACATTAACATGAAGCTCTTATAAAGCTGCCTAATCACATACAAAAGTGGTTTTCATGAAAATGATAAACTGTTTAAAATATTTTCAGACTTTATGACCACAACATAAAAAAATCAGGTAGCAGGAATGTGTGTAAATATCAGGATCTTTAAGCTATGTGAATGGGGGAAACCAGTTTCTGTGAAAATGTAGACTATTAGTAATAATGTTACAAGTACATTTTTCCATTGCAGTTTTTAAGTTAGTAGTTTGCCCCGCCAAACCACTGGCTATTACTAAATTGTGAAAAATGACACATTTAATGACCTATTATAAAGCTGAGTGTCATTTCATTCACAAAAAAAGCCCCATTCAACTTTTTGGACACTACCAATTAAGTTAATGGCGCAATACATTTTTTTTAAATTTGAGCTATTATTTAAACAGCAATTTTAATATCGTAATCACCTAAATGGTATTTATTTAAAAGGCTTTGCACTGTGCTGATAAACCATTTGTGATGCAGTATGAAAGGATATTATGTCACAATTTTTCCTGAGAGGAGCTCATTAGCCATTTCATTGTTCTCTAATTGTGTGTGTAGACATTTAAAGGAAGGAACCGTCTGGAGATAAACTCTGCCACTGCTTTTACCTCTAGAGCAGATAAAATAATAATAATAATAATAATAATAATAATTAAAAAAGTCAGATTTGGATTGCATACTCAGGAAGTTCTGAATCAGAACAGCATAATGCTGGAAAATGAGATCAGATCACATTGCAACATTTATTGTCCAACTGAGGAAGTTTTTTTATAACTTATACTTAACACAGAATTAAAATTTTTCAGTGTTTTCTCATGCATCTTGTGATGCATGTATATGAAATGTGGTCATGGTCATGGTCATACTACAGCATACCATTACATCTGGAGCACCTTCGGATTTTGTTTAGGGGTCAAAGTATTTACTCTCTTTACTCCATTTACTATAAACCCCTCAGAAACATTGAAATTTAAACAGAAACTCGCATTGGTTTAGCATTTACTTGAAACGGCAACACATTAAATTAAGCAATACTTTTTAAAGAAGAACTACTTAAATAGTATTTTCACATAAAAAAGATGTCTATAGCATAAAAGCATCAGAATTATCCATTTATACAATAATCTAAAAGGTTGTTTCTTAAAAAGATTATACAAATGAACCATAAAATAAAAAGGTTTTTCTACATTAGTAAAATCATTTTATATCATTAAAACAGAAGTTAATATTCTTGTCACGAAAGAGAATAACGTGCAAAAAGGAAACAAACTTCCCAAAACATTCTGACAGTCATTTTAGCATTTAAGCAAATCATGCAACAGGATTTACGTGACATAATTAACTACATTATTTACCACCCAAAAAAAGCATGTCTGACGCAAAACCTGTATGCCCTGCACCTTGTGTGAAAGCAGAGGATGATGTAACCTGTAGATAAAACAAACTCCATAAACATGTCTGAAGATTTCAACAGAGAGGATGATTGCAATTTTTGCCCAGCCATACTTATTTGAACCAGAATATGTCTCGTGGTACTCTCTGAGACGGAAGAGAAGAAATTATTAAATGAAGTAGTTATTTTTGTTTTCTTGGATCACAAAAAGTATTCTCGTAACATCATAAAATCACTTTTCGCATTAACTATTTAAACAATGTCTTAACTACCTTTCTAGGCCTTCACTGGTGAACAGTGCTTTGGAGAACCAAAAATGGCAACCGGTCGATGAAACGAAGCGATCAGCCTGTGCAAAAAAAAATTGAACAGTATTTGTATCTCTTATACACCACAATCTCCTTCTCTCCTGATTTCATTCACAACATCCAGCGTGTGACGCAGTCACATAGGAGGAAGGAAAGGAGGATGTGACATGTAGCCAGGTATGTTTCCCATACTAGGAATTTGTGCTCTCCATTTAACCCATCCAAGTGCACACACACAGCAGTGAGAAGTGAACACACACACACACACACCGTGAACACACACCCGGAGCAGTGAGTAGCCAATGCTGTGGCGCCCGGGGAGCAGCTGGAGGATCGGTGCCTTGCTCAAGTGTCTCACCTCAGTATGAGACCGTTTTGGTACATTTGGTGCCTATTGACTGACATCATTATGACTAACAGACTGCAACGGCTTGAGTTAAAAACTACTGAACACAACAAATCTCCAAATCTCCATTTGCACTGTTGTCTAGATTTGCACTACTTTTTCTGATTTGCACTCAATACCATGTGCCCTTATTTGAATATTGTATTGCCTTCTTGTTATATGTATAATTGTATTTATATACATTTGTAATTTTTACTTTTTAATTTTTGTACTTGCATTTTTAAAACTCTCTTTGTATTTAAATGTTTATCTGCTATCCAGCAAGGGTTTGAGAGCAACGTAATTTCAATTCTCTGTATGTCCTGTACATGTGGCAGAATTGACAATAAAGCTGACTTTGACTACTGAAGAAACAAAGTCACCTATATCTTGGATGCCCTAGGGATAAGCAGATAAACATCGAAGTTTCAATTTTGGGTGAAGTATCCCTTTAATTAAAAAAAAGAATAATGTAATATATATATGCAAAAAGCATTATTTATATGTAATTGGTTATTTATTTACTTTTTAATTGGTAGATCTCTGTGAGTTTCTCATTTAAAAAGTAGATCCCCACACAAAAAAGGTGCTGTTCTATGACATTGAAGCACCCCCTTCTGGAACCTTTTGTGAAATGGAAAGAATTTAAAGATTCTTTCTGGAACCATCAATGCCAATAAAGAACAATTATTTGTAAGAATTTTAGGCATTACTTTTAGTAACCCAAAAGCAACATACACATCTCCACTAATGTAATGCTTTATAGGTGCCCCCTGCTGTCAGAAAAAACATAATTTTGTGTAATTAAAAGCCTAAACTCTATCCAATAATTCAAAAAAAGAAAAGATATGTATAAATAAGAGTTATATATATATACATATGTTATATACAAAAAAAAAACCATTGCTTTAGAATTTTAATCTTTCGTTATATTTTCATTTATTATATTAATAGAGGTTTCTCTGTAATTATTGAAATTAAAATTTAAAATAATTAGTTTCAAAGTAAATCCAACACCATTTTCTTTCTGGCTTATTAAATAGTACTTTCTGAGGGATTTATAGATGAATAAAAAGATACTTAGAAACCCACACAACCAATGACCCGATAAGGCGTATGATGTAATGGTATTCTATATATATAGTATGACCTCATGTTAAAAACATACATTGCATCAGAGATGACAAAATATTTACAAAATATTTTTGAACAAAGTTATTTACTATTTATTGGCAGCTACATTCCCGCACTGAGAATACCACATAAGTGTACAACCTCAATGCGCACACACACAGAGTGAGGGTGGAAGGACAGGGGGGTGGGGGCTAGCTGAGGGAGAAAGGGCAAAAAGAAAATCCCAACAGTCATCAAAAGGAAAAAAAAAAACTCCCAGCAGTTGATTGCATTAGCTAATATCTGAAGTTCTCTGCCCACCCATCATTTTTCCAAGTGCAGCCAATAAATAGACAAGACAAACTAGTTACAAGTCACTCTCACAACTGTGAACTGAGGATAAACCATCCAGCAGGTGAAAGGACATCATGTTTGCTCTACACTGGATTTGTGCTTTGACACTGGCACTGGTCAGCTGCCTGTGTGCCCAGCCTGTGAAAAGGGATACTGAACTACTGGGCCATATTTCAAATTTGATTTCATTTAATCTACCTGACAAATGTGTAAGTATTATTTGCTTTAAAGCAAACAGCTATATTACCCATCACAAGCCGTTTTGAAGACATGTACTAATTCTTTGTGCATCTGTTTATTTTTTACAGCCAGATGACACAACTTTATACTCTCCTTTTGACATCAAAAAGGTAAATGCACTTTTTTGAGCTTTGAGCACTTAACATGACTTTGTGAGTGACAGTAGATCACTCACACAGGAAGGAGGTTACTACGAGAAAGCCAAACCTCAAGCCAGCAGAGGCAGCTCTCACAAGAATTCTCTCACACACACACACACACACGCTCAGGAGAGAAAGAGATGCTACTTTAGAAAAGTAATCTAATACAATCCTGTCTCTGTTTCTTTGAAGGAGTGCATGTCTTCAGCTCTGAACTGCAGTATCGCCGAGCTAGGCGTCCTTAAAGTTGCATGTCATTTTTCTGAACGTGACATCGACGCTATAGACAGTGTCATCTTAATAATAGAGCCAAAGCAGACGGTAAGTAACATTTTTCTAACCATACCAATTTTCTGTGCTTCATTTGATAGTGCCAGTATAGAAGTTAATTAGTGCTGAAAATTAAGGTTAGCATTAATGATTCCACAAAACATTGTTTATATCATAAAATGTTCTTACATTTTTAATTTTTTAAAAACATTTTTTAACAGATTATTCGGGAACCAAAAACGGTTCTTCTAAATTTGACATTTTTAAATGTTTTGTATGAAACAAAACTCCACTTGGAACCTTTATTTTTTTTGAATATTAAAGAGATTGACATGTTTTTATTTTTCTTACTTTAACTAGACTCCAAGCGGAAGCTGCAGATGTGAGATGTATGAAGAAAAAGATGTTAAGACGTTTCTCGACAACATGCAACATCAGATGCAACAATACAATTCCTTGCTGTGACCACTGACCGGCCCGTGATCACGTGAACCTGCTGTTGAGCACTGCGGGATGCAAGTTATTTCTAGACAATGTTCAGAAAACTAAAAAAAGCATCAGGGTTAAATATAACCTAAATGGTTGATTTAACAATATTCGTTATTTCATGTTTATACATTGCATTGCTAGGAATGTATTTTTGATATAGTTGTGTAAAATCTAACTTCTATGAAGACATGTTGACATGATGCCAGTTCTCAAAAGTGTATTTTGTAAAAAAAAAAAAAGTAAAGCACTAGTACATTTTGCATAAGCTTACCTGCTTATATTTATAATACATATTTATGTATTTATAATACTATTTATTTCTAGTTTCTAGTAATTTATGTGAATGTGTTGCGATTTTAAAAGGAATAAATGTGAAAAGATTTCTTCTAAACGTTTGAGATTGATTGATTCATTCATTTTTTTTTGTGGGTTTATAATTGCGTAAATGTAATTTCAAAGGGTGCCACAGGTGACGAACTCCACCTCTGCTACAGCTTTGGATGGAAATGCGGCTGCTAATTTTGACCATGACTGCCTGACCTATATTTAAACTGTGGGACAGCGAACAGTGGAATTTTGAAGTTTCACTTTTTTGGTTGTTTGATATCTTCCATCGCTAAGGTGGACATGATGTATGTGAACTCACTGGGAAAGTCCCTTATCACACGTTTTTATGACAAGCAATGGGAAACAGTCCTGGAAAATAGATCCACCCATTTTTAACTCCTACATTTAATAGGTCAGCGCGCATCACTCTTACCCACCTAAACCACACTGGGATGCTTAGCATTGCAGTAAGTTAGAGCTACTTGTTAAGGCGCCATCCTTTGCTTCACATGCTAATTCAGATCGCTTAATGTCATTGCGGTCACGCATAAAAAAAATTCCCTCATAGGTCAAATTTATACCATTACTCACTCTCACCTCTGACAGCAGTGGGTGTCTGTCCAGAGTAACATTAACTCTCCCACCTATATTTGCATTTCTTGAGAAAGCATCACCTGCGATGCAGCAAAAGGACAGTTTAAATGTAAGTTTAGGTTTTGAGCCAGCGCAATGATGAAGGGCGGCTGGGGTGACAGAAGGGGGCATTGACGAGCACAAAGTATTTATATACCGTGAGGTCAATAAGTATTTGATCACCCTGTGATTTTGCAAGTTCTCTTACTTAGAGATCATGGAGGGGTCTACATTTTTTAGCATAGGTGCATCTCCACTGTGAGAGAATCTAAGAAGAAAAAGAGCTGTCAAAAGACACAAGAGACAAAATTGTAGACCTTCACAAAGCTGGAAAGGGCTGTTGCCAAGAAGCTTAGTGAAAAAAGAACAACTTTCAAGAGGATGGAAGAGGCTAATGTTGACTGTCAATGTTCCTCAGACTGGGGCCCCACGGAAGATCTCTCCTCGTGGGGTATCAATGATGCTAAGAATGGTGAAGAATCAGCCCAGAACTACACGAAAGGAGCTGGTCAATGCCTTGAAGAGAGCTGGGACCATCGTTTCCAAGGCAAATATCAGTAATACACTAAGACGTCATGATTTAAAATCTTGCATCGTACGAAAGGTTCCCCTGCTTAAGTCAGCCCATGTCCAGGCCCGTCTGAAGTTTGCCAGGGACCATCTGGATGATCCAAAGGAGTTATGCGAGAAAGTCCTGTGACGTAAAACTTTTTGGTCTTAACTCCATTCGCCGTGTTTGGATGAAGAAGAATGATGAGCATCATCCCAATAATACCATACCTACAGTGAAGCATGGGGCTGGAAGCATCACGCTCTGGGGGTGTTTTTCTGCACAGGGGACAGGACCACTGCACTGTTTTAAAGATGTATTCAATTTTCTTTACAAGCACAGTAGGCCTACATGCGATGAGGAGAGGGCGAGTAATTTAAATAATCTAAAATATAAAAATAATGCAAAGCCTATAAAGTATTATCATAAACTAAACAAAAAATTCTATTTTGCGTTTTATTTTAGCTATACAGTTCAAAACAGAACACTAATTAATAACATATGTAAAGGTTTGTCCAATATGTAGAGCGGTATATATTTTCGGATATTGCTCTGTTCTATACCATAAAATTTAAAGGATTTGCTGCAACGCAATATTATCTGATATGAGAATTTCTTATTGGCCTTTATTTTTTCACCCATGCAGCAATTCATCCATGGCTGGTTCAATCGACAGATATAAGGGGCACACAGGTGTATAATTTACTGCTGAAGTGGCAAATCGCAGGTCAGTCTGAGAGACTATTGTTTGAGCACTCATGCTACAGCCGTACACCTGCAGGCACTACTGCACGATAATGATGTGGTAGCTCTGGACGAGAAGCTACTTATGAGGTCCTGAGATGAGAGCGTAGCATTCAAGACGCCCACAGTAGCGGATTTACATTGGAATACAATGGAAAAGGTTTTTTTTTTTTTAATAATAGTTAAAATCTAATTGCACACTAATCTTGAGTGGTAGAATCTTGATTTCTTTATTTCTTATAACGTTTACTTATATCCACGTTTATGTATATCCACAGCACAAACAGTGCAGCACATGCTAGGTATCATGTAATTGAAATGTAAAATGTAATTTTTAAGGTAAGTATTGAAATCCCTAACCCTGAGTATGAGCAATAGTAGTAGTGATACTTGGCATGGCAAACACCACTAACATGACTGCTTTCCTTCCTGAAAGGTGTGAAGGGAAATGATTAATCTGCACTTTGCTGCATTAAGGAACTGTTTCAGATTAGTGTGTGGGCACGCCTCTATGTTGCCTGTGTAGGTGTCAGTCACCCTAAAAACCAAATGCACAACACTGAGCACTAAACCACATCTGTTCGTTTAAAAGTTGACACAAAATGATTCTTGCTCAAGACTAACGCCCACCTTCCTCGATAGGAAATGGTATAAGGGGTATGTGGGATAACCGCCAGAGCAGAAAATAAAACATATATAATTGGATCCACATGTGAGAGTTTATGTGGTTGGGCCCCTTAAACCATAAACTGATAGTATCAACCTACTGCATAAACCCTAACTTAGCTGTTTTACCTCAGTGCATGATCTGTGGAGGGGAAACGTTGTTATACGTGAATGTTTAGCAAATAACATAATTTCGAGACGAAAGAATCACACACGGCTGGCAACGCATCATCTAATCATCCCCTTGTTAGTCCGCGACCAATCGATTTGTTCTCCCTTCACTATAAATACTCCAGCCTTCTATCCAAATGCGTCGAACTCTTGCCCACGCTAGGGTTAAAACCATTAGGGTTCGGGGCTCGCTCCTCTGACAGCACGCCTAATTCACTATTCGTTTATTCATCTATTCACTATGAGAAAAGCGTGAACTCTTAAATGATATACTGTAACACCTCTGTGGAAACACATGGAGTTAGGATTTTCCAAGTTGTAATTACGAGTTAAGGAGCACGTGAGGGCTTTGGCCTGATAGTGTTGCTATAGAAACATATCATTTAGAAAGAGTAAATATGGAGTAAAAAGTCACCTTTTGTCATCCTAACTGCAAACGGAGAAAAAAATATATTCGAGGGGACAATTTGATTACTTTAAATTATTGGGGGAATTTCCGATAACAACAAATAAAGAAGAATTAAGATATACCCTGCTGAAAAAACAGCACATGGTGGTTAGGTATGTTTTGATGCTGGGATTCTGGTTTAGACTGGTTTATGGCGGTCACTGGCAAAGAACCAGCATAAACCATCTTAAACCAGAATCCCAGGGTCAAAACACACCTAACCATCATATGCTGTTTTTTTTTTGCAGGGATATCCAAGTATAAACAGGCAATATAGCCAACTCAAGTCAGCTGCATTTAATTATAGCAGTTGTTTGTGGCAGGTTTGTGTTCTTGTAGCTTCGTCAACCATCCAGACTTCATTTGCCTGGATCCAGAGTGCATAGTTACATAAAAACAATTAAAAAATAAATAAATGTACATAACATTTCTGAGTCGCCATAAACATAGATAGAGGTCAATGGGACCACATCGTCCATCTCTGCCAACTGTGCAACTGCTATTGCTATATGCTAACAGAGCTCTCTACGCAATTATTCTTGCTTTTTTGTTTGTTTTTTAAACAAATAATCCTTACCTCCCTGCACAATGTGCATTGTACCCTTGACCTTTGACTCCAGACCCTGTTAGAAATATTTTACATTCGGTTTCACTATTTTATCTCAATATTAACATTTGTCTGTGCCAGATATGAATACATTCCTATGGAAATAAATGACACATCACATGAAATGACACATAAACTGACCTCAATCCAAGTTCAATCATTGAGAGCACAGACGTCCTGCATGTTAACAGCACAACTGCCATGCAGTCTCTGCAGAAAGACTACATGCAAACATGGGCACCAGACCTGCACATTCGCTCCAAAGACAGACAAAAATAGCTTGCCTTTTGCTTCACATACAAAGAGTCAATATTAATCCATAAAAAGCGAATACATAAACGCTTCATCAAACACTGCATACTGTACAAAGTACAAACCTTCTCCAGTCTTCAAAACACTGTGTTGTCATTAGGATTCACAACATATCCCAATTCATTGAAACGATGGTCCTCGAATGAGACCCACTAACATAAACGCATATTAAAAGCGATTGGATGCAGTTACACCTTTGACAGGAAGCCCCTGAGGTTTCCTGTGTTGTGTGAACAGGGCACTTGAATATCTGATGTTTACCTCCAAACACCAAGCAACAAACACACAGTTGCAGTGGCCTGTTTCTCATTTTGGTTTCATAAAGTGACCCATATAACATTAAAAAGTAGCACGCTGCTCACATGAATTATTCTGTAATATTTCAGGGTAATTTTGGTTTCTGTTCTGGAAAACAGTGTTACTGTAGTATCATTTGTATATTCTCGTTTTAGTTCATATTTCCAAAAAAAAAATGTAAATGCATATACAGTATTCACGACTCATTCTGTAATTGCAGGTACATTTGGTGTCCCCGCCTCTCACCGTCAGCTTTGTTACCTAGGTAGACTAACAATGGTGTAACAGAATTGACAACTTCATTTTTTTCAAAAACTCTGCTGTGAGATCAGTAATAAATTCTATTTTTGATTTTTGACTCTGTGGTAACAGAGTTGATGTTCTAAAAATAACTCTTGGTGTAAGAAGTTAGATTTAGATAAAAAATATTTTCTTGGAGAGAGCACAGATACTTTTCAGTGCTTCTGATCTTATCAGTGAGTGAAAGTGACATCATTTCCTGTAACAATTCTGAGAGATAATTCCACTAATTGTAAGGCAAAATATGATATGGTAACATAACACAGTTGGTGCAAGATTTAGGGATTTTTAGAAAAAAAATAATTAATTAATTTAAGTAACTATTTATGGCTTTTATAAATAAAATAAACTGAATAAAATGAAATGAATAAAAGTAATATAAAATATTTTGAAAAATATACAGACTAAATCGGATAAGAAGAATTCATTATGTTTAAGCTTAAGACACTTATAAAAGGAATTATTGTATTGTTATATACTGTGGATGGATCTTGTAATTCATAACAATTAGTAAAGACTACTAATAAAAAAATAAAAACGTTATTTTTGCAGGGACACCAACTTTACCCCAATGATATAATTACCCATATATACATTTTTATTTTTAGTCATTTTGATCCTGCTACACAAGAGTGAAACAGAACTTGGTTAGCTCTACTAGTTTCTACTACTAAAGCTCTACTTCTAAACAAAACATGAGCATTTATGTAAGTTATTGATATCAAAAATCCTAGTTTTTTTCAGCTTGATTCAATGAGGAAATTTTGACTCGATAATTTCGTTATCAGAATAACAAACAACAAAATTTTTATTAATCAAGAAAAAAAAAAAAAAAAAATCACAGAAAGTTGATAAGACTTTAAATATGGTATTTCAGAGAGTTCAGACAGTAAAGCAAACAAATGACCAAAAGAAACTTTTATTTTCCTTCGCCTTGGAAACAAAACAGAACACCCCCTTTTGCTTTTAAACACTGGTCTGTCTCTGGTTTTATTTTCTATCTTTGCACTTGTGTAAAGAAACTTCAAATCCAGTAGGTTTCCCCAGCCCACAAACATATGTACATCTCTTGTCTGTAAGTGCCTCACTTTTTGCCATCGACAAACAACACAACTGAACAATTTCAACATAAAAAACAATGGCTCATGGCATCTGCAGGTGGTTCTCACATGGAGAAATGGTCACTGATCGGCGGTTTCTCCACCCACTGGCCGTAGCCCTTCCTCTCCAGGTAAGACTTCAGCACACTCTTTGCCTCCTGGTACGGCTTTGCCATCATCTTGACGTTCGATAAAAAAATAAAGATAGTCAATATAAACGCTCCATCTGCTGAAGTGAAAAACTAGCAGCGGCTGCAGCAGAAGATTTCTTTCAGTTTTTCAGTAATTGTGAACCAATGTTTCCATGGTGTTGCTAGGTGTTCTAGGTTCCATTACTGATATATAGACTAGCGCCATGTCACCTTTACCACAACCTAGCATGATTTATCAAAATAAAACTGAAACTGTGTTATGTCTTAGTAAAAAAAAAAATAAATAAATAAATAAATCACAAAGACTGCAATTTAATAAAAAAAAATACATTTTATGTTTCTGAGTGAAGTGTGGCACAGTGTTCGTTTACACACAAGCAGTATTACGCTAAAATATAATCTTAATTGTTTAACATCTGTAAACGGATTGCCAGCCATAAATATTAGAACTGTAATTTTAGTTATGCTGCAAAATGTAATATTATTATTACATTATTTTTCTTAAATACTTTTTAAATACTAAATACTTTTCTTAAATATATTTTTATTTCCCAGTAAAATATTACAATTTCTTGTTTTGTTGATTATTTTTTATAAAATAATAGAAGCAATCGTATCTTACAATCTATGGCCAATTTATAAATGACCATTTGCGCAAAAAAAAAAAGTCTTTACTTTTTATGATTTCACGAAATAACTATTATAATGCATCATGTATTTCTTAATTATTAGAGTAATTAATTAATAAAAACAATGTTGAGTTAACATTTACAGTATTAATGATCAAATCTGATTGTACACAATTTTTATAAATTAGGCCCCAGGAAAATTAAATTACAATTATATCTTAATATGTTTTTGCCAGAAAAATCTCAATTATATTTTTGCCTTCAATCATACAGCCCTTCCTTAAAGGAACAGTTTACCCAAAACATCCTGGGTCTATATGACCTTTTTTGGTCAATTTGTTCAAAATGTATCCTGCCTCTTCCAGGCTTGGTAATGATGGATAGTGTCCATTATTTTGAAGATCCATAAATCAAATATATTTGCATGTGCTGTGACATAAAATTAACCTATACGCCTTCAGGGGGTTATCACATGTCCTCTGAAGCAGATTGATGGGTTTCTAAAATATTTCTAGTTTAAAAAAAAAATAAAAAATCTTCTAGTTTAAAATGTTTTCATTTTTTGGGTGAGCTACTCAATGTAAATTAGGCAGAATGCATTACCTTGGCCTCCCTGTAGGTGACAGCAGTGAGCAGCTCCTCCCTCTGCGCATCTTTAGCTACCAAATTAAACCGGCTCAACATCGCTGCCTTGCAAAGTCGGCTAGCCAAGGCTGGACTGCTCTTAAATGGAGAACTGAAACAAGACACACAAAAATTAGGCTGAGGACATGCTAAGCTTATTAGTGTGAGATGATTATCGAGCTTAGTTTTAATGTAAGATTGTTGTGGCTAATTGTAACTTGAATGAGCAAGACTTCCATTTACTTTCAGTTATTTTACTGAAAGTAAATAAAAAAATCAGCCTGTTATTTTTCGTGATATTGTAACTGGTATTTGTTATCGTAATATTTTAAAGAACTAGTTCACCAAAAACTTTTATTTTCTGAAATTGGCATGATTTGGAATAATTTGAGCATAATTTCATCACTTGCTCATCAGTGGATCCTCTGCAGTGAATGGGTGCCGTCAGAATGAAAGCCCAAACAGCTGATAAAAACAGCAAAACCCAAAAACGATCACACCTTGACACAACAATCTATCAATTAACGTTTTGTGTAGAGAAAAGCATGTTTGTAAGAAACAAATCCATCATTAAGATATTTTTAACTTCAAAGGACTCTCGTTGTGGCGGCACCCATTCACTGCAGACGATCCACTGATGAGTAAGTGATGTAATGCTGGATTTTCCCAAATCTGTTCCAATGAAGAAACAAACTACATTTTCCATGACCAGAGGATGAATACGTTGCCAGCAAATTTCCATGTTCACGTAAACTACTCATTTAATGTATTTATTACAATCATAAACACATTTGTTTATAGCACAAATACTTTTAACTCCCCGTCATTGCATTTTGTTATCATTTTAGATATTTACCTGCTGAGGCTCATGAGTCAGAAATCTTGCACATTAGCAGAAAATAGCTTACTTCCATGTTGCAACAGGAAGTTGGTAGACAAATAACACTCACTCTTCAGTAGACTTCCCATCTAGAGCATTCACCACCTCCAGCAAAATGTCTCCATGGCTCCAGTTAAGGCTGAGGGATTTCTGGGAAGGGTGTGCATCCGGAGGCATAGCTGAGGACACCAGGCTGATGTGTGGCCGGTAGACGCAGTAGTACAAGGGAAGCGCTGAGGTGATGCCATCCACACGCTGGTTCACTGCCATCTCCACACCGCGAGTATCACTGCAGCTCCCGTTGCCTGGGAAAAACAGTGCAAACTGCATTAACAGCAACTAGACCGATCATCATTGGGATTTACTCCAGCTTACCAATGAAGATGCTGCTCATGTAGACCGGCTCAATGAAGTGGCTCAGTAGCGCCCCCTGGAAACCCAACACCTGCCACTGCATGATCTTATCAGTGGCTGACATACTGACCACATGTGAGCCCATCTGCTCATACGAGCTGGAGAAGTTGGAGAAAACCTTCCCTTCCACCACTGCATGTAGGCCGATCTGATTATTCACCTCCCAAGCAGAGATGGAGAGAGGATTGAGGCGACTAGAAAACAGATGACAAACAGATGTCATTTATATATACCATTTGTAGAAGGTACGTTGCTTAAGTAAGAAAATCTCCAGAAATGGCTTTAAATATCCATTTACAACCCAAGGATTTGTCTTGAATCAATTTTTTTTGATACTACCATGGTCGCATGACTCGATAAAACGATAGGTCTTCTGAGAAAGGTTTGCTCAGGTGAATGGAGCGAACGGTAGGTAGTGGGAACTACAATTCCCATCATTCTTTGCGGTCTGTTGTCAATACAGATCGGTGTTGCCAATTTAGCGACTTTGTCACTATATTTAGCGACTTTTCAGACCCCCTTGGTGACATTTTTTCCCTAAAAGCGACTAGCGACAAAACTAGAGACTTCTTGGACAAACCTCAGCGAGTCTCTGGTACTGCCGCACGAGCGCGAGCTCTTGTTTTCACGGCGTGCACACTCCTCTCTCTGCTGTTCAGCGAGAAGCTGAGAGGAGCAGGGCTTTTGGTTAAAATAGATATTATGTTGCTTCTAACTCTATTTTACATGCAAATATAGCCAAAATCACAGCATAGCCATTGTC
>JAUYWG010000048.1:5022510-5041301 GCA_034779775.1 Enteromius afrohamiltoni
CTTGTAAGGTAGAGCTAGTTCAGTAGGTCTTATAATGGCGTGCATTTCAGTCACTATTTCATATTCATTCTGTTTTTATGACACCAGAAACCATTAAATATATCAGTAAAAACAGTTATATTGAGAATTAGGGTGCAATGAATAACACTCATTATGTGACCACAGAGAAACAAGATAATATGAGGCAGTGGTGTAATGAATATGCAAATTGAGGTATGACGTCATCTAGCGACAGGTTAAATCAGATGTTTAATAATTTTTTGTTATTCAAATTGAAAAATTCAAGTTTCTGTTTCAAAGTTTACAGATAGATGGTTAATGTGTGTGCCATTGATATGTTCAGTGTTCATGTAAACTGTTTAATAAACACTTCTGACAGTTTTGTTTTTCCAGTAAATGATTCAATAAATACCGTACCGTGCCATTCATACCAAGGTATTACCGTACCATGAAGTTTTGATACCGTTACATCCCTAGTCATGAGTAATAATGTTGAGCTCTGCTCTGCTCTGATTGGCTGTTTCATAATGCAGCTAATTTTAATAGCTCACATAGCAGAAAAGAAACACACGGAGGAAAATATATATTTCAATACTTTCTATCACAATTATATCCTTGAGTAATTGGGAATCAGAGAGCCACTAATGATATGCAGGATTTACTTGGTTTCACTTTCACCTTCACTTGAGATTTGCGATTGCACGCAATTTGTTTATGTTACCGAGCATACACACATTTTACAAGATCAGATACTTGTCAGTGGTGCTCAGGATCTCATTGATTTAATATTACAATCAGAATCTTGATATATCAGATATGATGTAAATAACCTCTGTTTGTGAGTGTACATACAGCTGAGACGGTATCTGGGCTGCTCCTTTGGGAAGTTGGCTCAGGTAGAGGTGTAAAGTGAAGTCATTTTTGAGACTGAGGAGTTTCGTAGCCTGGTCCTGCTGAAAGACCGACTTCTCCTCCAGAGCACTGTTCTTACTGAAGAACAGCAACAGGTTCCTGTACAGAAACCTACAGCAAATTCAAAACACATTTAAATTACACTTTATAATAAATGTGAATACTATTGTGAAATAACATTTCAATTACTAAAGTAAACATTTTCTATGTGAATATATGTTAAAACATCATTTACTCCCATCAAAGATGAATTTTTTAGCATCATTACTCCAGTCTTCAGTCTCACATAATCCTTTAAAAATCCTTCTAATATGAGGATTTGCAACAACATAAGTCACTTTTGATTATTTTACTGCATCCTTCACATCCTTACCAAGCACTGTTCCATTTCATTTCATTTCAATAATTTAAGGAAAAACCTTTAAAGCAAAGGGTTTGTAGATCAAGAGTAACTCAAATTCAGTCATGTATGTCCAATCTTTTGATGGCAGTGTTTACAGGGGCAAACAACCTTCGCAAAATACTTTTTAAACATGCCAACTGGCCTTGAATAAACATACATTAAAATGATGACCACTTTCAACTTAAAAGTCCACTTATCTCATTAATGATCTCCGTGCCGTGACTACAGCATGTGAGTCATGCAAGATTCTTCCTGTGGGTGCCGGACTGGCTTTGGTATTTGAACTGCCTGTGCCAAGAGCAATGACTTCACATCCAGCAGCTGCAGACAAAAAAATATATTTTCTCCCAGTGCTTGATGGGAATGCATCAGCATAAAGTCCTTTATTTTATTTTATAAATGTGCACAAAAGAAACTAACATGTAACATGTGTTTTCTTCATCTTACAAACAAACATTAAGGGAAATTTAATCACTTGGAAATGTCTCCCAGTTCCTTTCCTTTTACTGAAAATGAGCCTTCTAACCCCGCCAGGACCTCTCATTGACATCCTTGGACATTTAGTTTGTCTAAAATTATACCGTTTTACGTACACTCTAAACATCCTGTGGATGTTACCTATAACCCCTTACAATCCTCTAACTTCCAACATTTCCTGTGTTTTAGTTTATTCAGCTTCAGAGTTGCATCAAGCTTAAAAATAAAATGATTAAAGGCCAAAAGGAAATCATATAATGACTTCCTATCGCGGCACACTTCTATATTTGAAGCATTATTTAACGTCTTACTGTGGAAATCCCAACCTACTGTCATAAATAAGTGCCCCTGTAAAATTATTAATAAAACAAACATTGATATATGTTGCTTATTTTATACATGAACAAAATAAGTCTCTATTACAGTAAACAGTTCCCATGATGCTTTGCAGGAAGTACTATTTATCAAAACATCTTTAAAATGGGAAGGGGTTGAAAATGAAAGGGACAAAATCATTTTCACACACTCTAGCTAGGGTAATGCTGTTGTCTGTTCCTGTAACTTGACGTATTTAATCGCTGTCGGATTTCACTACATATCCTGTCATGTAAGGTTCCCACACATGAAAATCCACAGCTTGAAAAGGATTACTGCGCAAAGCAAAAATTACACTTTTGGATGTCGCTGGTTTTAATGAAGGCAGAATTAAGGGTGTATTCACTCCTGTCTTGTTTGGGTTGATTGAAACAAACTCAAGTTCATTTCCTCCTTTGGCGTGGACCTTTTAGCCAGGTGTGAACACAGCAATCGCACTCTGGTGCACACCAAACAACCAAACCAAGACCCAGCTGGAAAGCATGTCTCGGTTTAAGGTGTGAATATCATCCAACCTTGATCCGACCCAAGTGCAGAAAACACTGTGCTATTTCTGTTAACTTTCACTTTCACTTTCTTTATACCTAGTCCAGCTTCTGCGCAGTGCAAGAACAGAATCACTAATGTATAAACAACTGTACTACAGAAACGCTCCATGATTAGGCTTCCTGTCCTGAAACTTCCTTTATTTCCTGCTTGAGAATATGGGTCCAATGAATGAATGATCTTAACACACGTGTGGTTTTGTTTACAATTTCTGGTTCACTTGCAAAAAAGGCAGTGTGAAAGCGAACCACACTAACCCAAAATAAATAAACATTGTATTTGGTCCGGACCAAAGCAAGTGAACTATTGAACTTTCCTGGTGTGCATACACCCTTTTAAAGACCAATCAGAACAAGGTTAAATACATTTTAAGGAATGAAATTAATATGTGTGAAGCATCGCCTGAAATTGTAGCAATGTTATGCTACATTGTCCCTGCTAAATATACAAATAAATAAAATAAATAAAAAAAAGTCAAGTATTTTTTCAGAAAACAAAACTTTTAATCTCAGATAAATGTATTTTAATTATCTTCATTGTTCAGATATTTGTACAAGGCAAAATACTGATATAAGAGATCTATGTAAAATGCAACATTTAATGCAATGACTGTTCTGCTTTCTGCTATGATTTAACACCTCGCAAAGACCTTAATTTGTAGAAGGGCAAATAAGAAACTTTAAGGTCAGCAGAAACCGTATGAGTATACAATAAGACAAAAAAGTGAAGATTCACCAATCATTGGACAAGTTCCCCAAAAAGTATGGCTCAAACATTGCTCTTATATTTGGAGAATTGCCATCCAACAATAAAAAAATCTATCAATGTGAACCCAACAAAACCCATAGATGGTCGTCTAGATTAACATGGTGACCTTGTGCACAATGTGTTGCACTTTATGCATCCAAAGTGTTTGATGTTGCCATAGCTGTAGAGAGGAATCTCATGAAAACTAAAGTTTCTAACAATACGTCTGTGTCACATTTTCAAAATAAGGATAAGTAAGGTCAATTAATTTTTCATTGCGGCATGTTTTTTTTTAAGACAATTAATAAAATGTACATAAACTTAATAATATAATAATAATAATTGTATGCTTTGCTTATGATTTCTCAAAGACTTCTCAAAGGTGATTTTAATCATTTTATTAATAATACAAAAAAATTATAATAATAAAATCTACTCATAAACTAAAACATCGTAGCGATAAGAATTTCTTCGCTGTTGTTAAAAAGGCCAAAATGCAAGTATGATAGGTTAATAGGTTTTACTAGGTTAGGCTTCAAAATCTAAGTTAATATGAGCTTAAATATGTTGATGACCTTTTTTTTTTTTTTGAGGTCACTGCAAGTGCTCTGATGATGCAGATTCTGTGCAGAATAGATTACTAGGTGAAAAAGAACACCTTAAATGTCACATGACTTATGAATACTAATACCACAGTGAAAAACTGTGGTCTGACATCCTGTATATCTAACTTACGAGACAGCATGACAAATGCAGACACTGTTCCGCCACAGCCCGAGAATTCTGGGTAACTGTCCATTAGCTTGGTGAACATCTCCCTCACCACGTTCGGAATCTGATCCTTAATGGGATTCTTTCTTTCTGCGTTAAACCAAGCAGAATAAAATTGTTAGTCACGTTCGCAAATATTTCCAAATTCGACATTCAGACGTCAGAAATAATTACGGCTAAAACATTTGCGCTTTGAATAGAGCTGTTCTTAATTGGGATATTAAACACATCCAGACTTGAAAACTTAATTTACCAATTACAGCTCTTCCAGAATGGACTTCTGGGATTGTTGAATCCTTCTCTCTTACTGGCAGAGGAGGAGGTCCCGCTGAAAATAATCAAACAAACAAAAAAAACTAAAGTAAAGCGAGTAAGACTTGCAGCTTTGTGGTTGTAAGCAATGCATGGGCATTTGCGAAGATATTCTTAAAAGCTGTACTGAATTATCAGCAAACTGGAGGATGCTATTTGATACAGTAGATGTTCCCATTATGCACTCAAATGTTTTGCACCCAAAGTTCCTACAAGGCATAAGGGTTTGTTCAAATCAAAAGGTAAAATATAAAAAACAAGTGACATAAGGGTGGCTGGCTTTATGCAATTGCAATAGAAAAAGATGCAATAAATAAGATTGCAGCACCACCCTAATGTGCGAATGTGTGTTGTTGATTTTTGGCATTAAAAACAAATGCTGCACCCCCACCTCAAACAGGAAAAAGCTTCACCACAGTTTCAGTGAGTGACTGTGGGTCTGTTTCGATGGGAGGGAGAACAGTGAAGATGCTGTCTTTTATCTGGGGAAACTTTCGCATTGAATTTCGAAGTTTGCATATTTACACTAAAAATGGAACGGCTGACTAACAGCTTGCATTGATTCTATGGAAAGTGTCAAACAGAAGGTCATGTTTTTGTTTAGAATTAACTGATAACTGGAAAGTATTTACCATTTCACTTTTGTTGAATAAATTAATTTCAAAATAGTTTTCACCGACTCCAAAGTAGCATGCACATATACAGTATATATAAAAGTGACTGCATTTAAATGTGTTTGTGTGTATTATAGTGCTGTTAAACAATTAATTGCACACTAAATATATTTAGAAAAAAATGTACATGTACATGCATTTGTATTTATATAATTTATACTATACATTAATATATTTAAAATACGAATATAATATTTTTCTTAAACATATACATGCATGTGTCTGTATTTATTACAGTATACAAATATACATTACACAAACAAAACATGATTAATCATGACAGCACTAATATAAATTTATATTTAGTCAGATTTAATCAGTTCAATCTAAAGCTGGTACTAACAGGCCTAAAGTAATTTGATCATTACCAGAAACATCTGAAGGAATCCCATCGTTTTCTAGACTTGCAATGAGCTCTTCAAGCGCCAGTTCAGCTGCTTTGGCCCTGGCTTCTTTCTTTGTGATACCCATTCCCGTCTTATACTGGACTCCATCAATCACAGCACAGAACGCAAAGTAAAACCCTGTTATCCCTGCTGCTCAGACACAAAAGAAACAAATGCTGAATGCACAAATGAACTGGACAATGCGCTACATAAAATCAGGAGGGATATCACTTACCGGTAGTAACGGTCTCTTTCAAATCCAGTTGAAACTGCAGAACCTGAGAAAGCTGATACAACGCAGACACAGGGTGTGTAGCTCCTTGCTTATATCTGTCAATATGTTCACGGGTAAGGGTTTTCGGTTTAGAATCTGCAAAGGACAAAAAAGTGGCAGTGGACACTATTGAGATAACATCATTTAATCCACGAATGACTGTAAATGCGTTCTGGAGCTGATAACGCTAAACAACAAATGCATCTTAATACACGGTCCTGGTGTATTTGTCTCTGCCACAGATTACTCTTACAGAAATACAACACATTAAGCAAGTAAAATAGGATGCAAAAGTCATTTCAACTTGACTTTAAAAGACAAAAGTCATTTGTCAGTTAAAATTCATTTTTAACACTATTAATTGGCCTTTATTTCTTTGAATCGTAAACCCTTAACTGGTTTTGGTGGAGGAGTTCAACGGCTGTCCAGGAAGACTTTGGTTGTTGTTGTTGATGTCATTTAAGTCTGAGAAAGGTGGATGAGATGAGATATTTGCCCAGTTGATGTGGTCCATGCAGGACCCTCTGGAGGTCGAACCCCTCATCATCATCTTCATCTAACAGCTTTAGCGACAGAAATACAGCACAATATAGTCAGACAGCAATAACTAGCGAGAAAAATAAACGTGTCAGCCAAGCGCTTACAGGAAAATTCACGTCATGCATCAAGTAAGTAACATTTACTAATTGTAAATCGCTTTGAGAAAAAAGCGCCTGCAAAATGCCTTAATGCGATATCAAGCAGGTAATTGATGACGCTTTTTAATGACGTTGCTGTTTTTTAGAACGCTGATGACTAAACATGAAAGAAGAGCGGGGTTACGCTACAGTTCCGACGAAGTGCATGTATTAATTCTCGAACTCGCATAAATCATTTAAACCAAACTCATAACGTTAAACACAGCAATGGCATGTGACAGGTTTGCGCGAAGGTCACGCTGCTAGCACGCCTAATCTCACGTTAGCTGATTTATACAATGGACGTAAAACATGTATTGATTCCCCTTTTTTATATCTCGTTACTTACATACTAACGTTAAATTGTAAGATGTAATCTTCAAATGAACACAAACACATGCTAACTCATGCACACACGCCCACGCACTTACCCTGAACTACACATTCACAACACGACTAACTCTGACGCACAATCACACACACGCTTGGCATAGATAGACAGACAGACTTAGGCCATATGCCTTAAAGTCAAGATTAGATTTATTTTTCATCCTTTTTTTTTTACTCAATGTTATGCAGTAAGTGAAGGTTAGAGAAACTGGTGACCTCAGGTGAAAATGAAAAGCAAACCAATTTTAGAATTCATATCACTTAGAAAAATAGATTTGTGTTTTTCACACGTTAGATAACACTGGAAACCGCTTGAAGAGATTTCTTTGACACAATAATTTTCTTGTAAAAGCTCAACCACGAAATTCTTTTTTTTCCATTATTGACAGCCCAGTACAAGACCCGTGACTAAAAGTGAAAGCGATGGACTGTGAAGGTCTCCAGGAAGTAGCATTAAAATGGGTTGAGCGTTTAGGGACAACAAAGGGGTTTTTAAAGAGTTACTCATGAAAACAGAGTTTTCCAGATATGTGTATTACTCATCAATCTGTGTGTGTGCAACAGGCCTGTTTTTCATGCTCTAAAAATAGAAGACCTTTATTAACCACAAAAGTGTAACAAATGAAGAGGTGACAAACTTTGCATGAGCCACACACTTAGATTTTGAGCTACTTCAGAGAGGTTTACAGTATAATCAAAAAATTTTTATTAGGCCACATCTGTTGTATTTATTTAGACATTCCTCCAGTCAATGTTGGCCAAAATTCTAAAATTATGCTGATTCTTCTTTATTCATCAATCTAGGTATTTTCATTTATTATTACTATTATTATTATAATTTGTGCACATGCTTTATATATATATATATAATATATACATTACTGTCACAGATGCAGAAGGCCTCACTTTAGCCCACTGTTATTTCTCAGTGTTTATTTGAATGCATAAATGAGCAGTGGATCCCTGTATTCGATTTTAATCAAGTCAGTGGAAACATCTGTGGTGTTTTTGACGGTGGAATCCTATGGTGAGCAAAAAAGCAAGACGTCCTACCTTAAAGCCCACACACTAATATTGATGCCTGGAAATACCTCTATCAGAACACAACGTCACTGATATCATTCCCCTAACCTTTGTTTCCATGCAGACACAATCCAGAATATAGTCCCAGGGCTTTTATCCTTAACAATGTAGCTATTTGCATACATAATTATTTCCAAAGGGTGCTTTGCAAGGCCACACCGGGTCTTAGATGTTCAGGGATTGTTGTGTAATGGCATACATGCAAAGTGCAGTGTAGGTGTTGGTTTGACACACTGTGGTTCATGGCTTACTGTTGGATGGGTTACAGATATTATCTTTAAGCTAAATTTATATGCATTATGTAGGAGTGTTTATTTCACTTAGTCAGCAGTCATTGAAGAGCTATAAGATGAGATGTTTCAGACATTTCAGCTTTAATGGTCAACAGCACAACCAGCGGAAGTCGAACCAACAAGTCGTTTTCTTTCAATCTAAGCCAGTTATTATAAACAGAGTTATGCTTTTTAAGTTGAAACATTTCCTTGCCATTTTTGTATGTGTCCACATTCGCACTGATGCCAGACAACTAAAAAAATGTGATAGTCAGGATTTTGGAAAAGGGCCCAGACTGATGAGTAACTGCTTTAACATCTGTATGAAAAGCAGAATTATGCGAAATACCGAAAGCTAACCTTTGATTTATTTCATCTGTTCTAGAATTATGATGAGTTTAGTGTATGGTTTGGATTATACACATTTTTTCATGGTCCCCTCCTACGTACACATATGATAATCATCTAAATGCATTTAGTGTAAACGCTAACTTACAGCTGTAATTACATTACTTCTTTAATATGTTTGATAAATGTCTACATGAATATAATCAATTGGATATAAATATTTATACCACAATACCATGGTGTAGTTAGTGTTCTGACTGCTTTCTGACTGTATTGTTGCACACAGTGTTATTCAGCAACATAATCTGACATCAGAAGTAATATCCATGGCAACCAGAGCTTCTAACAAATGCTGCAGTGACGCCATGACTTTACCAAATGGCGATTGTTTCTTTAATTTAGAATACGGACATATTCCTCCATATTGCATGTATTACGTTTAGACAAATGAATGCATAGTCTTGCACAGTTGTGCTCCTATGGCCAACATCCAAATTAAAAATGTGTTCTGCTTTTTATTGCCCTCTTGTGGTGCAAATTGTTCAATCAGGTGTAAGCCAGCCATATATAAATTTAGCATTTTAAGGAGAACTGCTTTAAATGATATAATTGCAATTCATGCAATTCAAACTATAAATAAATTCTGGTACAAAAAGAAATCAGTAAATAATCGTAAGTATAACAATTGTCGGTATATCAAGAACTGGTGCTAAAGTGATTGCTTTCTAGAAAAGGCACAGTAGAAAACCAATGTAGAGCTGCAGAAACGTATATTTAACTGAAATCTGTAAACAAAGAAGTCTGAAATGTTTGATGATCAAATGATGACCTACATAACCTGACCACAAATGCACCGCGCTACGTCAATATCTCATTTCAGGTAACTGATCTTTTGCAGATATGATAAAAGAGCACTAGAAATATTAATCTGCATTTTAACAATAATCTCATGGTTTATTCATAGAGAAAGAGTAAGTAATTCTAATTCTAGTCACATTAAGAAAGGGAATCTATAGAGTGCAAGTAGAATTTACATTGTTTAAAATGTTGGTTAAAAAGTGCAGTTTAATATATTTATTGAATGTATCATTTGTGTCTATTATATTTAATCCATTGTATGTTTTTTTGTCTCATGGTTTTGGTTTAATTTTAGCATCCTCTCAGTGACATGCCCTTAACTTATAATACAGGCCCAGGTCCCAGTTAACACCATACCTCTCCGCTTTAGTTCAAATATAAAAATCTTTCTTCCTGGACCAGTGTTACTTCCCATTCAAACAATATGAGGATGCTATGATTCACATCCCACGATAAAACATAAATGTGTCTCCACTGTGGTCAATTTAAACAGCATGTGTCAAGGATGTATTCATGCCCAAAAAAATAAAAGCAATAAAACGTGGTTCCGTTCACAAAGACGAGAATGGAAGTTGCTTATAATAACACCTTTCACTGTGTTTATCAGGATGTGTGTAAAAAAAGAAACATTCATCAGGTAAAAAAAGGTCAATGTGATGTTTTAAAATACTACCTCTAGTTTTATTATTATTATTATTATTATTATTATTTAAGCAATATGTTTACTAAGTTCCAGGTAGTGTAGCCCTCAAATGTTTATTATGGTGATTAATAAGTTAGTACTGTTAAATTGATCAAGTCCATATTTTATAGTGATTAATAGCCATCAAATATTTTTGCAATAATGATAATAAATATAAAATCTTCCTGAAATATTTTCGTTCTCATTATTTTAAATCACTTTTGGTAATTATTAAAATCCAAAAGAAAAGGTAAAAAGTTAGTTGATTTAAAAAATACTGTAAAAGTTGTCAAGGTAAATTTCTTTAAAGTTTAGCTTTTATTCTTTTTTGTGTGATTACGCTTTAAATCGCGGGCTCTTATTGTGTCTTTGGGTTGCCTGTCGGACTTTTATTTTGCCCCGGTCGCTGGTTCCGCTCATATGGTTGAAGATGGCGAGCGGATCGGGGCCCGTTTCTGCTCTCTGGACCGAAGTCAACCGCTGCGGACAGAACGGCGACTTTACAAGAGCCCTGAAAGCTGTCAACAAAAGTAAAATGAAAACATGTTAATCATATCTATATCCATATTTCTCTCTTTGTAGATAAAAACACTGTTTAGCTCCACGTCTCCCGTAGCATGTGTCTAACCTGCAGTGCAGTAGATTCGCTAATGTCTGTTTTCTACACAAATCTCATATTTTATTAAAACAAATGGAACGTTTACTTTAATAATACAACTCTTGGGAAGCTTTTTACGAGTGTGTCGGTAGTCTTCGAGACTTTCTGGAGGTTTAAAGGGGTCTGTGCTTAGTGATTACGTGTCATAAGGGGTTGGATTAAATGTAAACATGCTTTCAAATGTCTCCATTTTATATTTTACTTTTTTAAGTTTTTGATTTATTCTATAACATTATTTTACTCTGTGTGCAGTTTTTTTGCAATGAGGATTGCATGATATCACTGTAAAAATATTTACTAATTCTTCCTTTCTCACTGTTTGCAGTTCTCCATGAAAATAGGGACGACGTGACAGCACTGCGTTGTAAAATCGTGTGTCTGATCCAGAATGGAGGTTTTAAAGAAGCCCTGAATGTCATGAACACTCACACTAAATCACTGACCAGGTGAGATGCTCACCCAGACTGCAGACCTTTCAAGAAACTCTTATCTAGGCAACCTTCAGTTTTGTGTACTGTAATCTTAATCACATCACATACTAATCAGGACTTTTAAGGCCTCTAAATGATTGACATGAATTACACTGCCTTCTGTAATCATAAGGATAGTATATACTTTTTTTTTTTTTTTTTAGCAAATAAAAGGATTTTCAGTATAAGTGTATAGCCGTCCACCCTAAGCTTGTGCTTCACGTGCAGCCCTACTTCACAAACAGACACAATTAATCAAATTTCTAATCGCAACTACAGATGCCACAAATACATTATCTCTAAAAGCGGCAATTAATCCGCTTGTTATTCTGTGTGCTTAAAGGAGTATTTAAACCAAAAATTGAAATCCTATCATCATTCACATCATTCAGTTCCAAACCTGTATAAGAAAGAGAGGTTGTTTTGGGTCACCATTGACTCCCATATTTTTTTTTTCCTTCATATGGAAGTCAATGGTGACACAAACAGCCTGGTAACAAACCTTTATTAAAAGTATAATTCTATGCATTCGGTAGAACAAAGACATTTATACAGGTTTGGAATTGCTTGAGGGTGAGTGAATGATGACAGAATTTTAAAGAGGTCACATGATGTTGCTGAAAATAATTATTTGGTGTAATGCAATGCGTTTATGTGATTTAAAGGGGTCATATAATGCCAGATGCACTTTTACCAGTTATTTGAAATGTGTGTTGGCAGTTTGTGTACACAACCACCCTATAATGATACAAATCCACCCAGTGGGTTTTTGTTATCCACTTAAATGTTTCCCCTTTTCTCAAATCGAGCCACACGATCGAAGCCCCCTTACGCGATTGTTGATTGACAGCAGCGTGTCACACAGGCTGGACTGGTGTCTTACCTCAGATCCGCCCTGAGTGAGCCGTCATCAGTCTGAGACGCAGAGACAAGCATGTCTCTTAAGAGATTGAGGTGTTTTGTTGTTGAATGTAATAATGAACATAGCAGGAGTCATTTACTCCCGACATCTGAGTGACTGAAGATGTTAACTAGCATTTGGTTCTGAAGGGAATGTGCCCTTGATCTACCTAAATGCGTTTATGTTTGCGTGAATCATTCATGATCCAGCCTCACCTACAGAAGCAGCGAGTAAAATGTCTTTTAATGAATCTTTGCAAATCGGCTTTCATAATAATGTGCTAATTAGCAAGTTTCATTGTGAATGTAAGACCTAGGACTATGAATACGTCCTCTGAGAGTGCCTTGGAAAAGAGGGGCGGAGTCAGCAGAGCTTGTGAAGATTTAAAGGGGAAGTACACACCACAGACTGCTTTGAAAAAAGCTGTGACAGGGTAAAAGAGGGGGTGTTTTTTACACTACCACTAGACAGAGGTGTGCTCCGTTTACCAGCTAGGTAAAGCTGGGGGGTTTGGACAGGTCATAACGTATAAAGAATATCTCTTCAGTTTTAAAAGTTTCATCTTTGCAACTTTAGGGATTTTATCTATGCACTAACAGCTTGTAACACTCCAAAGAGAAAGGAACATTTGAAAGTGCATCACATGACCCCTTTAAGTTTTGGGAGAACTATTCCTTTAAGATGTTTTCTTTTCTTTCTACATGTTATTTTAAGGGTTTTTGCATTGTTTTTATTTTAGTTTTAGTGTAGTATTTTAATACTATGCATATTACTACTTTTTTATTTAAAGAAATTCAGTTTAAATTCAGTTGTTTTTTTTTTGCTTGTTTGTTTTCATCTAAAAAGATGGCATGTGGTTGTATCATTAAATGTAAATTGTTTACATGACAATCAGAATTTCATCATGTTTTGCCCATATAAATATCAGTATCTGTACAGAATTGCATATTTTAACTCAGAATGGACCTCTGAATGAAATCATTGAGTGTTCACTACATATCCTCACCATATCATACTATATGGGACCCCGAAGCACTAAACTAGTCATAAATAGCATGGGTATATTTGTAGAAATGGCTAACAATGATAGGTATTGGTAAAAATGATAATTTTTCTTTTAATGGACAACTTTTCAGGTTATTTTCTCAATATTTAGATTTTTTTTTCACCTTCAGCCAAATATCGTCCTATACTAACAAACCCTACACCAGCAATAAAGCATGGAAAACAATAAATGACTGGTAGTGTGGTCTATGGTCACATGAGCATTAAAAGTCTGATATTTTATATGATACTCATCAAAAACTTAAGTTTAATGTTTTGTCTAAAGGTTCAAAAAATCAAAGTCAAAAACAAAAAATAATATATAGTGTCATTGCACATTTGTATTCTGTATTCTAATATACACACAATACATGTTTGGTTGCTTCATATGTGTTGAAATTGGATTTGTTCAGTATACTGGACCACAAACATTAGTATGCTTCAAAAATGGCTGAATTTGGTGGAGGTTTGTCCTTTTTCAATGTAATAAGTTTGTTTGTTGAATTTTGTGTCTAGTGACATGATCGGGTTCGAGAAGGCCTACTGCGAATACCGTCTGAACAGGGTGGAGCACGCTTTGAAAACTATCCAGGGACTCCCAGAGCAAACAGACAAACTCAAGGAGCTCTACGGCCAAGTGGTGAGAGCCATGTTTGTGTCAGTGTTTGCTGTCAGATTTAACTCTGGGTTTTAAGTCTGAATGCACGGGTTGATGCAGTTGTGTGTGTAGTTGTATAGACTGGAGCGGTATGACGAGTGTCTGGGCGTTTATAAAGACCTGATCAGAAACTCTCAGGATGATTATGAAGAGGAGAGGAAGACGAATCTGTCGGCTGTATTAGCAGCGCAGAGCACCTGGGAGAACACGTCAGCGGTGAGAAACTGACACGCTCATCTGCAGAAATGTGTTGATTTGCTTTAAGTGGTCGCGTCTTAACTTTGTTTGTATTTAGGAGGATCTGGGTTTACCGGAGAGCTCATATGAGCTGTGCTACAATGCTGCCTGCTGCCTGATTGGTCAAGGGCAGCTCAGCCAGGCCATGCAGAAACTTCAGAAGGCTGAAGGTCAGAGGTCATGCCTTTTATTGTAGAGTTATAGCAGAGATTGCAAACTACACGTTTGTATCATTGGAGAAAGCAAGTAGTCAACAGATCATGTGCATTTGAGTTGGTGCAGGACTCCAATATGTAGTGTGATGTAACACTGAGACCAGAGTAATTATGTTGAAAATTCAACTTTGTATCACAGAAACCAATTGCATTTTAAAATATTAATCGGGTATTTGAAATTCTATCATATTAGAAAATAGACCATCTGTCTACAACATCCAGAGGTCATGGAGGGTCTTCTTATAAAGTGTGTTTTTAAATAAATTTCTTCTCGCAGCCTGTGGGAGTGGGCTGCTGGGAAATCATGTTTGTGCAATCCAGGCAGATTTACTGTAAGAAAAACCTCACATGGTGAATTACAGCTTTTGGTTTGGCTCATAAAATCTGTAGGTGGTAAAGTGCTTCCTTGTTTTGTTTCTGTTACTGAATGAAATGGTTAGAATTAAATATGTGATGCAAATGTATGTAATACTTTGTTTCTGTCACACTAGTCATAGGTCAAAAATGCTGCGCCAGGCTTTTTAAAATTAACTCTGCCAGCCTCCTACACAGTTTCACTTTGAGTCTCTGCAGCTAAATAATGCGAGTTGGCTGAGAGAACCATGAATGAGTCAATCAGTTGTTGTTTTATTTATTAGTTTCTTTTTGTTTTTCCAGAGTTGTGCAGGAAGTCTTTGGCTGAGGATTCTGTGAGTAATTATAAATCTGATGTGCATGTTATTGGGTTTTGCTAACCTAAGCATTACACACGAGCACAACCTTAATAGGGATTTTAACCAAGACCACAAATTGCATGCTTGTATCTGATTGATATGTTAATGCCATTCATTGTGAATTATCTAGGATATGACGGAGGAGGATGTTGATGCTGAACTGGCCATCATTCACTCTCAGATGGCTTATGTGATACAGCTACAGGGTAGAACCGAAGATGCCCTTCAACTCTACAATCAAGTCATTAAACTCAAGTGTGTGTTACAGACTGCGCATTTTAAAAAATTCAACAGGTGTCTTAATGAAATGTACTCACCATGATGGAGATTAGTTTGTTTCTTCATTAGAATGGGTTTGGAGAAATGTAGCATCACTTGCTCACCAATGGATCCACTGCAGTGAATGGGTGCCGTCAGAATGAGAGTCAAAACAACTGATTAAAAACATCACAATAAACCACTCCAGTCCATCAATTAACATCTTGAGAAGTGAAAAGCTGCAAGGCCAAAATAGTCCAGAACATACTAAACATATATGCTTGTAGATTTTGATACAAGAGGACAACAGGTATGGACTTTTTCCACTGGAGGAAGCTTTTTTCTTTTAGTCGGAAATAAGTTAAATGCTTCTCAGTGATGGATTGTTTCTTAGACATGAGCAGCTTTTCACTTCATACAACATTAATTGATGGACTGGAGTGGTTACTTGTGGAGTGTGATGTTATTGTCAGCTGTTTGGACACTCTTTCTGACGGCACCCATTCACTGCAGAGGATCCATTGATGAGCAAGCGATGAAATTTCTCCAAATCTGTTACTGTGAAGAAACAGACTCATCTACATCTCTGATATCCTGAGGGTGAGTACATTTTTTATTTAACTGTTTATTAAAGATTTTAAAATAAATGCATGTTCCAGTGATAAGATTGGGGAAAAAATAACTTGTTGAAAATATTGATATACAAAACAAAATCTATTTAGTCTGGCTTTTATGTAGTATCTTGACGTTTTTATTTACATCACTATCATTCTATTCGAACCATTAATTTTGTTTCTGCTGCTATGAATTACATTGGATTAAAACATTTCCATAGAAATAAAATGCAGATTTTTATAGAATTTATTAAGTTTGCCACATTTGAGTTTTTGTGTTTGTCTTTGCGTTCAGGCCGTCTGATGTGGGTCTGCTGGCTGTTACTGCCAATAACATCATCACCATTAACAAGGTAAATTATATAAAACACAAACTTTCGCTCGGATTCCATCTCCACATGCCTGAAATGTAGATCGTGTCTGCTGAATGCCAAATTAGACCCTCAGCATGTTTTTATTGATGTTCTTCCAGGACCAAAATGTGTTTGACTCCAAGAAGAAGGTGAAACTGACAAGTGCTGAAGGGGTTGAGCACAAACTGGCAAAAAAACAGCTGCAGGCCATTGAGATCAACAAAGCCCTGTTGGCCATGTACACTAACCAGGTGATCACACGGTTCATTTCGTACAATATACTTTCTTCCTGATGGATGTGACCTCTGACTTCTGTTGTCACGTCTTAGGCCGATCAGTGCAATAAGATGTTGGCAAGCCTGCAGACCCAGAATCCAGGTCACCCCAGACCGGTCCTGATCAAGGTGGCCCAGCTCTGCCGAGAAAAACAGCACAACAAAGCCATAGAGCTCCTACAGGTACATTGCCCTCCCGCCTTTTCATTTCTGCTGTCTGCGGCATGCTGTAATCGTTTCCATCTCCTGCAGCGGTTTTCAGATCAGCACCCCGAAAGCGCCTCTGCAATCAAACTCACCATGGCACAGCTCTATCTGACGCAAGGTACAGATGCAAACCAAACACACACTCTTAATACAGAGAGCAGGCTGAACGTACAAGGATATTTGAAATCTAATTTATGTTTACATCTCCGACAGGCCATGTGACCAAAGCCTGTGACATCCTGAAGTCAATAGAGGAGATTAAATACAAGCCAGGAATGGTGAGATTCATTTGATTTTGTTACTTTTTAAAGGGAGGGCTGTTAGTGAGTTATGGTAATTGCAATGAATCTCAATTGATTTGTAGTTAATGTCATTACACAAGTGTTGAATTTGTTATATTTTCTGAAACTATGTTTTTATTCAAATGAATAAAATAAACATTCATATTATTTTTACATTCTAAGGACAGCAAACATAATTTGTATGAAGTTCTAAATTATATTGCTGAAAATATTTAACGATTTTAAATTCAGAAAACATCAAAATTACATTAAAAGTTATATATTTTATATATATATATATATTATATAATAAATAATAAAAGTTTTATAATATTTTATTATATTTTGTATTTTATATAATAATAAAAAATATATAGTATTTTATTATATTTTGCATGCACTAAATTGTATAACAATTGTGTATATGACTAGATTTTTCTTTCAGGAAATTATGTTTCGACACTTATTTATAGAAATCATTTGTGTATATAACTAGTGTATATACAGTATAAATACATAAATGATAGTTTGTTAAACACAAAAATAAAATTGACTTGTGTATATGTCATTATTAACACATAATTGTAATTCTAGCTTTTGTTTTGTTTCTTTGCTCTATATATTTAAAAATGTGTTTTTGTGTAGATTTCTGCTCTGGTCACGATGTACACGCATGAAGAGGACATTGATAGCGCTATTGACGTCTTCACTCAAGCGATCCAGTACTATCAGTCAGAGCAGGTAAACAAGGGCGATGGAGCTTCAGCCACTCTTTATTAGCTCAGAACGGCATAATTATATTTCACTCTATCTGCTCTCAGCCGGGGTCTGCCATCCACCTCTCTCTGGTGCGGGAGGCTGCCAACTACAAGCTGAAATACGGCCGTAAGAAAGAGGCCACCAGTGATCTGGAGCAGCTGTGGAAACAAAACACCAATGACGTCCACACGCTAGCCCAGCTCATCTCTGCGTACTCGCTCGTGGATCAAGACAAGGCCAAAGCGTATCCTCAAACATGGTGCTTTTGTACAGTAATATCGCTCGCATCTCAGCAGGAAGGTTTTGTTTTACTTCACTCCAGGTTGCTTTGACTGTAAATATACTTTGCTTAGGAAAAGGACTCAAATGCTGTATGTTTTCCTGAGCGCTTGATTTTATTCAGTCTGAGTAAGCATCTGCCTTCCCCGGACACCATGTCCTTCAAAGTGGACGTAGATGAACTGGAGAACTCGCACGGAGCCACGTATATCAGGAAGAAAGCTGCCAAAGTCGTGGGCGAAAGCCAGCCTAAAGAACAGGGGTAACCTTCATTTTTACTCTAACATACATTTCATACAGAATCTAGTTCGCATGAACGCATCAGTGCAGTGAATTTAGTGACCACAAGTAACAATCAGGGTTTGCATTTTGGGAACACGATGTGTTGGGTGAACTCCATTTAAAGCTTTGCATAATTTCCAACATGACTGGAGCGAAGTCAAGAGCATTTCACATATATATATATATATGTGTGTATTATGTGTGTGTGTATGTGTGTATATATATATATATATATATATATATATAATACGTATGTGTATATATGTGTATATTTATATATGTGTGTGTATATATATATACATGTATGTGTGTGTTTATATTTATATATACAGTGCTGCTTGAAAGTTTGTGAACCCCTTGAGCAGTACAGATGTTTCCGTTGTTTTACCATGATTTCCTA
>JAUYWG010000048.1:5041411-5071266 GCA_034779775.1 Enteromius afrohamiltoni
TTTACTGTTCTATTGCTCTTTTGTTCATTGAACGCATTGTTGTTTTCATTTCAGTCCAGAAGATGTTAAAAAGAAGAAGAAAAAGAAGAAAGGTATGTCTGTCATTCTCCTAGCAATTTATCAGCACTAGCATCAAAACAAAGTTGTTCATATTTTTGTGCTCAGGTAAACTGCCCAAGAACTACGACCCCAAATCGACCCCCGACCCCGAGCGCTGGCTGCCGATGCGAGAGCGGTCGTACTACCGCGGCAAGAAGAAGGGCAAGAAGAAGGAGCAGGTCGGCCGCGGGACACAGGGAGCTACATCAGGAGCGTCTGCTGAGCTGTAAGTGTGCCATACGACGTATCTGCAGCTAATACTAGGGGTTTGCACAAAGTGTCAAACTTTCCAATATTCTGTCTGCAATTATCATTTGAACAATAAAAACAGTATTTTACCGTGTTGATTTGCTGGCCGTAAATGCAGGAAATCCATGATAAATCCTAAGCATTTATAATGAAATGCACAGGGTGGCACTGTGGAGCCTGTTAACAAGTTCTGTTTGATCACCGAATGTCCTCATGTGCCTCGCAAAGTTTGGAATTGCTTTAATCTAAATGATCTGCCAAAATGTATTACTTTCCTATCAAATGAATTGACATGATTTATTCTTAAGTTACCACCTCAATGAGAAATCACATGAAATCCAAACATAGTTGATTGAGGAAAGACGGCTGTCCATCACTGCAGGTGCTGAATAGAGTTTATCTGAGAGGGGAGAGGGGTTTACTACAAAGCGCTGTAATCTTTCTGCATGTTCTTGCTGTTAACAGATTGAGGAACAATGTGACACAAACCTCTTTCTTTCTCATTTTAACTTCATTTGAAAACCAATATTCTAATATTAATTTTTTGAACCCAACTATTTGAATACAATATTTCTTTAAAATGCTTATATTACAGGCAAGTGTTGTTTTAGTATCATCAAGATCATCTCATTGTTTTTATTAAAATATTTTAAATAGAAAACTAGCTTACAACCATTATTATTTAAATTAAACTTCTTATTTAAATTTTAACCGAACACATAAGTACCAGAGTTAGGCTACTTTAACATTCCTTCCACTGGATGTTTTCCATGTCCACGGGTTGAAGTTATCCCAATAATGTGACATTTACCCCTTGGAATACAATTCTTAAAAGGTGAACCACCTCTCTGCTTTTGAGATTTATGTAGCAAAACCTGGCAACCCTGATGAGTACGGTGATTTTTGAATGTGCATTAGGTTAACTTAATTTAAAGATTTGCATAATTCTCAGAATCAACGTCAGAAATACTTTTGGTGTCTGTTTTTTCAGTGACGCCAGTAAAAGCGCCAGCAGTCCGCCCACCTCCCCTCGACCCGGCTCAGGAACAGGAACAAGCACCGTTACGAGCAACGCGCTTCCCCCGCGACAACAGAAACCTGCAGCACCCGGAGCCGCTCGCAAGAAGGCTCCGCAGAAGAAGAAGAAAGGAGGGAAGGGATGGTAGATACAGATGAAATTATTCCATCTAACACTTGGGTTTGAAACTCTGAGAAATAATGAAGACGCCACCTGCTCCAGTGGCCTGGAGGATGAATTGCAAAAGTTTTAGTCATTAGTTCTGAAGGATGAGGAAAAGGAATGATTTTTGAACATCAGAGTGTGAGCGATGTGTGTCGTATGGATAAATTGGGAATCAGTTGTCAATACATTTTTTTTTTTTATTTTTTTATCATAACCACCGTGTACATGCATTACTATCAATGTTAAAGAGTCTGGGGCATTTCGCCTTGTTTTTTTTATTTTTTATTTTATTTGAAACCATTTACCCCATCTCCATATGTTCTGGACCTGGATGATTTCTCTGTTGTTGATCTTTTGTCCCTGCTTGGTACATGAACGCTTAATAAAGCAACTTGACACCAGAATAGAGGCTGTTTATGCAAAGCTGAGATACTTGTATTTTTTAAATCCATTGCTCATCCCTGATTATAATTTTAAACCAATTCTCCTCGGAAACAGATCTCCAGTGTTATGTCTTAATAAAGCGATTTCTGGAAAAAGCAATGAACTCTAAATGTCTTGCTGCTTTCATATGTGAACTACTAAAGACATGTTGTTGTAAATATTACTATTTAAGCATTAAAACCATTGTTTTTTCATGCAATGGCAAATTTAGAGATTTTGAACTATGTTGCTTCTATAGCATGCCCTCTTTCAAACTCAGGAAACAAGGAACATCTATTTGTGTCTGAATTTTTTTTCATTCACCAAGCTAAAAATCTTTACCGTAGTAGCGTTTGCATAAACCACACTTTACAGTTTTTTTCTTCTCTGTGTATTTAATGTTTTACAGAAGAGTTTGTTCATATATAATTAGCTGGATCTATATAAAATCTTGTTCCATTTTACTTCAGTAAAATAAAACTCTTCAGTGTCAACAAAATAATTTTGAACCATTATTCGATCTTCAAATGTACATTGTATGGGTCAAAATGATTTATTTTTCTTTTCCAAGAATCAATAAGATATTAAAGATTGTAACAATGTTTTGTAAATTCCCTACTGTAAATATCAAAACTTATGTAGGAACCTAAAAAAATGACACTAATGGCTTTTTTCCTGTAGCCAATACTATATATAGATACGTCATTATGATGCACAATGTTTTAATTGTTCAGGTTGAAGATAGCCTGTGTGAGGGATGCTACATTAACGTCATTTATAGACTTTTTTTCATACACAAATACTTCAAAGTTAGGGAACGTTATTCTTTTAATAGGGTTGCATTTTATCAATGTTTGAATAAGATTTTGCACAGATGATTTCATTTGTAGGTGATATGTTTCTCCAGCAGGCGGCGCTGTGTATCTGAGCGCCCTCTGCTGGAACTGTCGCGCATTACTGGCACGAGTCAAACACACGAGTCGAGTGCGACTTTAAATTAAAAAGACTGGCTCTCGGCGGCAGGTTAGTTTATCTCAGGAGGTTATTTGAGCTTCGACTCCCGCTGGTTTAGCCGAAGATCAAAATCTCTCGCGATTTGTTGGGATTACCTCACATCTCACGAGACCGCCGCATTTGTTGTTGATCTCCAGGAAACGCTAAAGATCGGGTGACACCTTTTCCGTTCTGGTGGGAAGACGAGAAAATGCATTTAGCGCTTTTATAATTCTGCAAAAGTAAATCTGCTCTCGCTCGCGTGTTATTTCCACTCACCGGAAATACCGGACCTCTAGAGTTTCTAATCCACTTGTGGCTTCGCGCCGAGGCCCGTGCGTGCCGCATCATGTCCGGGTGCATGTAAAAAAAAAAAAAAAAGTATCACATTTGTTTACGTCTTAACCTGGTTTGATTTGGAGGCACGAATTGGGAGTTAACATGCCCGGTGCGCGCGAGATTGGGTTGGTGGGCGCTGCGCTCGCGCTCACGGGAGGAGTCGCGTGCGCTGTGTGCTACCTGATGAGTAGAACACAAAACCCCAAGAAAACTGTCAAAGAGGAGCTGAATGAGGACGGGAGCAGGAACGAGCACGTGCACAAAGCGACCAAGACCGAAACTGCATTAAAACCGCCCGTGATATCAGAGGTTTGTGGGGTTTGATCCAATTTTACCCTCTTTTATCCCAATGTTTTGGTTGCACTCGAGGCCTCAAAGCAATCATTTCTGCCGAATTAAAAATTAGTTCAGTTTACAGTGACTTGATTTAAAATGTCATAATTAAATGTTATTATTATATTTAATGCTTAACAGGTGCTTCATGCATCTATATCCTTTTAAATAGTAAGCAATTATAATTTAATTTTTTCATTAATAAACATTATCAGAATATGAAATGCTTTAGGTGCATGTAAAGATACTTTAGATGCATGTAAATAGTCCCATTTAAAATTATGCGATATTGATTCAAATAATTGGAGAAATATCTCCAGTGCAGATTGAATAGCAAAAAAAAAAAAAAAAAAAAATTCCCATTAGAGTTTATAAAGCTAGATGTAAAAAGTTAAAAGATATCAACTTAAATCATCACCTTTAATTTTTTTCCCTGAAAAACTAAAATATATTTAATTTAAAACAATAATAATCATGATTCTTGAATAGGATACATGGAAATAGTTAAACTTAATATTATTATATTAAAATTGTTTTTAAATGTATTAACATTATCATTTATAATGCTTAACACCTGCTTAAAATTAATGCAAAATTATAAAAATATCATGCAATATTGATTCATGTCTTATAATTTTATAATATAAATAAATTTTTAAGCAATAAATAATGTTAAGTGAAAGTTAACATTACCAAAATTATTCAGATTTTTTTTAGGTTTGTTTTCAAATAATTTTAAGGTGTCACCTGGAAGTTTATTTTCAGAGTTTCTGAGCATGATTTATTGGTTTATTGTGAGGACCTCCTGTAGTTTAATCCGTCTCATACTGTGTGCCAGTGTGACACATGAAGCAGCTTTACTCTCCCATCAAGCTGTGGTTTCAGTAAAGTAATGCCATGTTTGTTCTCTGTGTTGTGCAGCCCAGGACAGGAGGTACTCAGGTGCTGGTTTTAGGTCTGGACGGGGCAGGAAAGACTAGCTTACTGCACTGTTTCACAACAGGCAGCCTGGAACAAGACGTGTCCTCCACTCAGGGCTTCAACGCCGTCTCCATCAACAGGGAAGAGCTTCAAATCGAGTTCTTAGAGAGTAAATACAGTTCATTTACACACATACTGTGACTAATTCTTACAGTAGGTTTGAATTCAAAGGGAACGCCTTCACTGATCAATATAATCTGAATAAAACATTAACTATTTTATTCATTTATTCATACTATTTTATACTATTATATTACTATTTATTTTTAAGTTTGTCTTGAAGAAATGTCTGTGTAGACTTTTTTACATTTTCTGATTTTAATTTAGATTATTAATTATATTAGTTCTTAATTGAAGCTTGTTTTTGATCACAGCGAGAAAATAATTAAAAGGTTATAAATTAAAATAATTGAGAAAAAAAAAGTCCAAATGGTAAAACACACATAACCTCAAAATTGTGAGAAAAAAGTCTTGAGTTGCAAAGTAAAAAGTTACAATTGTTTTTTTTTATTTCTTTACTCCTTTTTGAAGGAAAAAAAGCAGATTTCTGAAGAAAAAAGTCTATATTGTGAGACAGTTATGAGGTTGAAATTGCTAGAAGGTCATAAATCTGAGTTTATCACAATTCTATAAATAAAAAAAAAAGGAAACAGGATTCCATGGGACTTAAATAAATAGGAGAAATGTTGAGAACTAGCTGCAATAAAATACTGTTTTTATATTTCGTTGTGTTTCAGTTAATGTTTAATGTTAACAGTCAATTCTAAATTTAAGGCTAATCAAAACAACCCTGGCTTAAAGCGAACAGTGTAATACTATAATCGTGTCTTTCGTGCTTCCTCTGTCATGCAGTTGGAGGTTCGGAGAAGCTGCGTGATTACTGGCGGATGTATCTGTGTAAAGCGCGTGTGTTGGTGTTTGTGGTGGACTCGTCTGACCCCGAGCGATTCCCTCTGGCTAAAGGTCTCCTGCACCAGCTCCTGTCGGCTGACCCCTGCCTGCCTCTAGTGCTCCTCGCCAACAAGCAGGTCGGTAATCCTCTCTCAGCATGAGCGTGTGTCAGGACCATCTGGACGCTGAGCTTGAAATGCTGAAGCAGTGCGGCTTTTCCTAACGACACACCAATAAGAAATCAAACTAGCGTTATATATCTGCCTTCAGTGAAAGATCTTCGGAATCATTTTAATAAGGCAAAAATGTGCTTTACCAAGAGACTAACATTCTCTGCCTCTACATTGTCAAAAGACTAATTAGAGTATTATCATAGATAATAAATATTGCACACTCCGGTTTCTGGTCATTTTAGACTAATATTTTCCCCTCTCATGCAGGATGTCCCCAGGGCCTGCGGGATCACGGATATTTACGAGGCACTGGATTTGGGTAATGTTGGTGACGGGCACCGGCTCAGTGTGATTGGTACTCAGGTGAAGAAGGGAAAGTCTGAGGCCAACGCCGGTGTGCATGACGCCCGTGACCTCATCATAGAGATGATGTCAGACGACTGACCACCAACTGTGTGTCTTAAAATTGTTTCCCTTGGTCACAGTTATTTAAGGCTTCACAGTCACCAAAGAGTCTTCGAACCAAACATTCTGTTTTTATAGTAGAAGAGAGACTAGTGACACTAAAACTTCATGATTGCTTCAACCGAGAACGAAAACAGAGCATTTTGAAAAAGATGCCAAAGATATTGACGTTTTCTAATGTAATGCTGCTGCTGTTGTAATTGTGGATTATGGGATGTTTGAATATGAGTAAACTGATACGGAAGCGTGTGTGTTTGTGTTGTTTTTGCTAGATGAAACCTCTATAAACATGGTTTATAATGTAACTTTCTGACTTGTCAGTAAGAATAGTCTGCAATCTAAATGTCTGTATATTAATTTTGTAATTTGAAGTTTCTATCTTTCAACATCTTTTTAATGCCAGAAATTAATTCAGAAGATTGGGTCAAATTGGTGATGGTCTTTTGATAACCATTAAATATCAATTGAAAGGACTGAATGTGTTTGTCATTTATGTAACACACTATTCCATAATGTTACTTTTTAGCATCGATGACATCATTTTTAGAATGACGGAATCTTGTTTGAATCTCGTTTAGTTCAGACTGATATCAGCTCTTCTTTGATGACAGAGCAGGACCATGTGACTTTGGTTGTCACAGTAATCGTTTCTTTAGCAACAGGCGGCCTATATTGTGACATTCGGTAAGCCTTTTGTTTCCCAGGATTCCTTTGGAACTGTACCTGAACAGAATGGACTCGGGTAAACTCTGCATTTAATAGCCTAAATGTAGTCTTGTAGTCTTATTTTAATTGAAAAATAGGTTTATATGATATTTATATTTTTTGTTTGTTTGCTATTCCTGAAAGAGCCTGAATTAAAGTCGAATCATTTGGATAGGTATGTACAGGAGGAAATGTTTTCATTTCTTTATCATTTGTATTTTTAAGAAACTGATAACATGTTTGCTTGTAGGATTTCATTTCTAGCTCAACCAAAGAAGTCCAAGACAGTTTGGGCCACAACACCTTGGTACAACCTTTTGTTTACTGTATTTTAACGTGATGATAATCTGAAATGGTATTGTCAAATATGTACAAATATACATGAGGCTTAGGTTTTTCAGCACTGCACACATATTCTTAATAAATAAAATGAAGTAAAACCACTTCATCTCTTGATCCAGCTGACTTCTCTGTTGTGGGACTCAGGATACTGACATGGGGAAACCAGGAAACGATACGGCCTCTGTCCCGCACAGCACTGACAGCCGTACCCAGCCCCAGAATAAAGGCTCTGGCCCAGCCTAAAAAAGACTTCTGCCTCCAGATCCAGCTCAGGTAGTGAGAAACATCAACAAATGTCTTAAAATTTCCTTTTCATTCAGTCTTTAGGTCTGTACTGTATGTACAGTACTGGATGTAGAAAATGAATATTAATCTCCAACTCCAACAATTGAGAAAGGGTGCTAAAAATGAATGGTGTAGGTCAGGGGTCACCAAGTTCGGTCCTGGGGGGGCTGGTGTTTGGTTTGTTTGGTCCCACTGACTTCTAACAAATTTTGTTTCATACTAAAGAAGTCATTGGGGACCATTTGTTTGGTTACAGTATTGTTCAAAATATCTTCTTTTGAGTTCAGCAGAAAGAAGAAACTCATACAGCTCTGGAATAACACAAGGACTAGTAAATGAACTATCAAGGTGAATTTTGGGGTGAACTATCAAGTGACTATAAAGTGTGCCGTAAATAGAAATGTTGACTGACGGTCCCACCTACTGGCTGGAACAGATACTGTTTAAATACCAGCTAAATAAGAGCTTGAAACTGCTGTGAGCTAAATGAACGAGACAGTCACACAGAACCTGTTTGTGTTTTAAAAAACATCAAGTACAAAACGGAAACACGTTAAACACCATCAAACTTCATTTTCATGATCTAAATAGTTATTGGAAGTGTGTATGCCTTGCATTATGATGCTGTTACATTATGGGTATATATTCAGTGGTATATATAATATTACTTGTTGCAATTATTTCTGGGGCAATATATCACACAACAAGAAGTTATTGTGACAGGGATATATAAATGCATGCATGCATGTGTATACAGAATAAATATACACAGTACACACACACATTTTGTAAATAAAAAAAACTATTATTTAATCATTTGACAGCACGATTCACACGGTATTACAGTTTTTATGTATCTGTATTTTTAGCAAATAAATGCAACCTTGGTAAACAAAAGAGACTTTATTTAGAAAACAATGCACCATTTTACCAACCTCAATTTTTTTTAAAAAGGTACTCTGTATGAAGACAGTCAAGTGAGCTCAGGTTTAGTGGTTTCAGCTTAAACGGAAGGAACTTTTAGGTTAATAATGAATGAGTTGAGGTCAGCATTCAGAATCAAGCATGTGATGACTATTAGTTTGGCCTGTAACTTTTAGTGGAGATGAGAGAACAACCAATTCCTGCTAATCGTTTTTGGATGCTTTGTGATCATGCAAGCATACAGGTCATATTTTACCACATAATTTGATCAAATATGCTATCAAAAAGAAATAGGTCATTCATTTCTCTGCTGCATTTAAGAAACACTGATTTCTTTCTTACCCTGACAAATTCCTCACTTATATAGTGCAATAAAATTCTCACTTTCTCTGCCCAACTGCCCCTTTTCCACTTAAAGAGTCGACTGAATGAGCAGGTTGTGTCTAAAGCCAGAGAGATTTCATGAGCTAAAATGAATTTGGTTCTCCGAGTCCAGCTGGCAAAAGTGTTTTCAGCCTCGTTCTCCACCAGAGAGCAAAAAATGGCTCTTATAAAAGAGCATGCTGAGAAATATGGGTGTGATAAGCATAAACACTCTCCAATTCCTAGTTTTTCCTAGCGAGCATCCTGTAACACTCGTCCTATTGTCTTGTTTGAAAAGGACGGATTTTCTCTCGGATGTCAGACGTTTCTTCTGCAATCTTCCTGCAGGAAAGAGGAAGAGGAGGAGGAGGAGAGACGAAGGATGAAGATGTCCCACTCTTCCTCTAATGCAGTACAGTATGAGAACGTTATTCGTCTAGCGACTCCCAAATCCAGAGGAAGAAGCGCCCAGGAAGTGAAGTAAGTGGTCAAACCTGGACACAGATCTTTCCAGTACTAAAATTAGCTCCTGCTGAGGAGGAAGCCAACACTCAACATCTGTTTTTGTCAGAGAGTAAGAGAGAGAAGATGCTGTCAGACAATAGACCACTGTCTGGTGTGTAACCTCTGGCAAGTCTTGTGTTTGACCACAGGTCTTTTTTCAAATCTTAAATCACAATCTCAGATCTAGGCTCAGTTTTGTTGTCGTGTAATTGTGCTTGTGAAGACTTCATGCCACGTATATTTTGCGGTGAATAAACTGTCTGCATGCAGGCCGTTATATTGATTTCTGGATCCAGCTGAACAAATTTTTTGGTAACCTGTGGATTTTTGTTGCATAACATTGCTGTGACATAGAAGAAAGGTTCTTAAAAAGTAGCAGGTTTTTTGTATAGATAATATGCCGTATTAGAAAGCTAGTGTTGTTATGAGTGTGCTGTCAGCAGTTATTGTTACCTAAAACAAAAAAACAAAACATTTCCATTACTTGAAACAAAAAAATAGAAAATACAAATTTATAAAATAATATAACATTTTATATTTTAAAAAAGCTGAATTTTCACCACCATCATTACTCGAGTCTTTAGTGTCCCATGGTCCTTCAGAAATCATTTTTTAATTATTATTATCAATGTTTAAAATGCTTAATTTTTGTGAAAACATTGATACATTTTCTACAGGGTTTCATGATAAATAAAAAAGAACTGCATTTATTTAGGAAACTGTAAATGCTTTTACTGTCATTTTAGATACATTTTAATGCATATTTTTCCATAGCTCTCCTCACTCACTGTTATGTGAGCATGACTGTCCTATCTGGCATGTTAGTCCCAGTTTAAGGAACGTGGTCGTCTCACCTCGAATCCTCCAGCTGGCCAACTCCAAAACCAACCACCCCAACTTCATCAGCAACAGACAGGTCTGAACTTAGAGGAGCAGCTCCACACTAGTGCTTAGTTCATTGTTTTACATATTTAAATCCCATTCTCATTGGCTGTGTGCGTTTGTGTGCAGAATGTGCAGACTTTTATATCATATGCAGCTCAAACAGCCAAGATGACATCCAGACTCGAGCAGCTCTCACTGCCCAAACTAAGAAAGAACAGACACTTCTACGACCCCGGACGACCAGAGAGTCCGATCCGAACGGTAAGAGACATTTTTTCATTTTAATAGGTAGGTTTAGCATCTTTTTTAACCCAGGATTATAAATGCAGGATAATTCCTGTGTTCAGGAAAATCAGTGACACTGACAGCGCAAATAACTTGGGGTTAACCCCAAGATAACCCTTGATTCATTTTATCTAAGTTTTAGAATGACCCAGGGTTAACAGCTTAGTGTAAAAAGCATGTAGAAATTGTAAATTAAATAAGAATTATAGTAAGCTATACAGTTGAACCAACCAGAATGAAGTATTTCAGGCTGTTTATACTTGGTATTGAAGGGTTAGTTGTAGTTTAACATGGTAGCTGTGTTGCCGTCTAGCATCAGAAAACTTTTTCCGAAGATGAAGGAAGGTCTTAGGGATTTGTTACGACAAGAGGGTGAGTAATTAATGGCAGAAATGTCATTTTCGGATGACATGCGCCTTTAAGATGCATTTCTGTCAGTCACAAGTGGACAATGTTTATTACAGGTGTAAGTGAGGTCTGAAACATTTTTAACTTATCCACTTTTTAACCACTTCCAGAGAAATGCATTTAATTGGATTGCTTTCATAGTGTAGATGGGGCTTAAGAGGGAAAAAAAAACCTTTCTGCCAGTCTCTGTTGTTTTTGTTGGTAGTACGACATAAAAATCTGTATGGACTTCCAATCGTGGATTGATTCAGCAGTCTTTGGCGTCTCTTACAGGTGTCTAGAGGAGCAAGGATCACCACTGCGAGTGCCCGAATCCAAGCTTTATCCACTCCTAAAGCCCTCTCTAAAGATTACATCCCACCCAGAGATCCAACATGGTATCCCTGAGAAAACATGACAGACCACAAAGCTGTGGTTTCCAGCACATTCATCAACTGCAGTTATTGTATTTTGTCAGTTTCTCACCACCTTCCTTTTCCTATCAGGAGCTCGTTGATTGGTTGAGCTCGCATTGCTTTCGCTCTGGTTTTCTAATCACAGTCTCAGATTTTGACTCGGGACTACTTTTGACTGAAATTTGAGTGCTACATTATTCTTAGCCTGCTGTCAAACCCGCCTGGCTCCTCAAACAGGACTCAGTGTTTTACGCCTTTAGTGTTTCCAGATTGTCTCTTTCTTGGATTCCTGTCTAGCTCCTGTCTTCCGTGAGAAAATGCTGCAAGAGTATCTATGATTATCAGCATCTGGTTTGAACATCAGTGTAAGTTGCCTGGAGTTTCATTCTACACGTTCACCTAGATTACATTTCTGTACATGAATTCTTTGAATTAATTAAAAACTGTTATATAAAATAGTTACATTGTATTTATTGTTAAAAGGTAAATCTTAACATTAAAATATTTAATTTCACAAGGGATTATGCCTTGTTGTGCATCTTTACTTGGATATTAAAACGGAGTTGTCAGTAACTACGTAACTACTGTATTTGCGTGTGTTTAGGCCCTGTACAGTTCCTCGTTTCACTACAGAAGCCAGTTGGACCCCAACATTCCAGTTTTGCATCCTATCCTTTTGCAGTCCTATTCCCATGATCCTCCTCTAACTCTCTCTCTGACCCAAGGGTGACAGATTCCACTAAAGTCTGTCGAGTTGTCGTGGTAACACACAATGCCAAGGCTCTCCATCAGCTATTCAGATTTAGTAAACAGATTTAGTTCCTCTCACTGTATTAACTCATCAAACACAACGGAGTCAGAACCCCATCAGACGGATTTAATGGTGAAACACTAAATAACATCAATAACAATAACATGTGTTTAAATAACATCAGTGATCATTTTTAGTCATGCTTAAAATAATAAAATTGAATATTGTGCTTCTGCCTTGTTGTTTGCAACCCAGGTATTGCAGATATGTGTTACCAATAAGAAAGCCCAAATAGTGCCTCAAACAAAGACTAAAAAAACAGCAATTGTGATGTTGTTATCAGCTGTTTGGGCTTGCAGTCTGACGGCAACCATTTACTGCATGCAGTGCTACACAAATCTGTTCCCATGAAGAAACAAACTCAAATTCTGTACATCTTAGATGACCTGAGGGAAAACTCTATATATATGTAGAAAAGGAGAGTTGAAAAACAGTCAGCTCTGTGGCCACCTGAGGCATGCTAGTCAATCAAATTGGTTAAATTGAAAGCTGAGTGTTCTGATTGTTGCAGGAGGGGGCGGGTACTAGTGCAGTCCTAATATAGAATTAGAACTATTATTTTATTTACAAAAATGTATTATAATGCCTAAATCTTTAATATTATATTGGGTTCCTCTAATTGTATTATTTTAATATATTCCAGGATATGCCAGGAAATTTGCTGCAGTGTGTGTTCAGCTTAGCATCTAAGCTGCAGTCAAATGAATGTGTTTGTTTTTCCGTTGAGGGTGTGGGATGTTTTTTTCACGCCCCACTGCTCAAACACACACACACACTAGCCTACTGCAGTCAGCTGCACTCTGCCAACCATTTAAAAGTTGCCTGGTCTGTCCATCCTTTGCTGTGTTTAAAGATTTTAATATTTTATGAACCGCTGCCATCAGCCTGAGGCTTCTCTCTCCTTTCGCTCTGTTGTTTAGTCCACCCTTTCACCATCCTTGTCATCAGAATTTCATTTTCTTTTGCTTCATTAGGTGTCCCAAGTTTTCAGATACGTTCAGAACATGCTCACAGAGAAAGTGTACTGCCCAGATACTCTTTCAGCAATTCATGCATAATTCTCCAATAATTCCTTTTAAGAAATAAACAGCGAAACTGTCATACAGTAAATGAAATGTGGCATTTTCATACTAATATTACACTTCTGAATGCAGATAAATATCATCTGAACAGAGTTTTAGACATATGGCATTGAGGTCTATTTTTGTAGGAGAAAAACTGAGAAGCAGAAGATTTGTTTTCCATTTAATCTCTTTTATTAGTGGCTAGCACAAACAGTTGAGAAGAGATATTTTTGCTGTTTCTTTAGGTTCATAAATATAAAGTGTATTTATATTTCTCTGCTTTTCTGTGTTTCTTAACTTCATGTTGATCCTTCTAATGAGAAGGATCATTCAACACAAGAAACCAAACCCTGAAAATACAGATGCAATTTGTTATACAGCCTATATATACTTATACTTACATTTAATAGTTATTAAGGCAATAAAACAGGCTATATGGCATACACTCTGCAAAAGATTACAACTTAGATAAAGTTAAAAAAATAAAATAGGACCCATATCGGTCTTCTGACTTCAGAAACACCCTCAAATAAGAAAAGAGAAACAGTGAGATGGTCTGCTGAACAATCACTGAAGCGGAGAGAGAAAAACAACACAAAGAACATGAAGATCTTCCATCAGTCCTTCACTGATCCCAGTTCAGCAGGCAGACCTTCTGCTTTCCTCCACTGAGCGTTTCGCATCCTGAACCACTTCTACAGGGCAGAGAGAAAGAGAGAGATCATATTGTAGTTTTTATTTCTCAAGAAAACTGGTGGTATTTGCAAAGTTTTCAATAGGTATGATACCATTTTTTGTTTATAAAATTTAATCCAGGCTTAAATTCAGAAAGCTTTGAGTACAACGTATTTTTAAAATAATATTTCAGTTCCAAATGTTTTTCGAATCAATTTTCAGATCAAATGAGGCTTTAGGCCATCAATCTGATTATAATGGATTATTTGAATATATTCAAAAGTAGCTAAGGTTATCCATTTCAGCACAAGCTGTGAAACATTTGACTCATGAAACTGAGTAAATATTTCACTTTTACGCACACACACACTAATCTTAGAGTATCCTAAATTAGCTGATTTTCATAGAAACAGTTGCACAAGAGCTCTGAGGTGCAACGATCTTTAACATTAGCATTGCAAACACACTCTTGTCAGTGTTTTACATAACAAACCATATGAGAGCATATAAAAAGCTCTGTATAAAATCCCCTTTGCTAGGGTGAGCATATACTTCCGCTTTTTCTGATTTAAAAAAATTGCTAAAAATGTCCTATTGTTTGAGACCAGCAACAGAAAAAACTAAGCCAAACATGGGACCTTTTTCAAAGCAATTAGGCGCAGTCACACTCTTTTTGGTAATATCTTGTATGTTCACCGAAAAAACACAAACACTCTATTTTTCAGCAGATGAACAGCAAACACTAAGTGCAATCAGTTATCTTTACCTCACAGGTTTTAGTGCAGGTTACACGTTACATCAGAGTATCCACCCATCACTAACCCTACAGTACATAATACACACAGAGTCTGTGTTTACTAGCCAACACGGCGAGCAGGCACGACCGGTTTACAGAGAAAGAGAGGTGCACACGTGTTCCTCATACCGCACCCTTTGCGTTCAAGTTTTCTTAGCATTAAAATAATGCAAAGTGGTGATATCATTTCCCCCAGAGCCAGGACAGAGTTTGTTATTCAAACCGATTTTAATATTTGCCTATGAAATAAAGCCATAGACGAGGCACTGCATTTATCTTGAAAAACGTTCATACAGAATAAGTCTTAATTCAGCTTCCACTAATTAAGGCCTTAAATAGTCAAAGCAGAAATCAGAGTCAAGGCATTAAATGTTGTAAAATATCCTGGTCTGTATTTTTGGCTTGTTTTCTGAATCGCATTCTTAAATTGAGATGCTTCTATGATGCAAAATGAAAATAAAAAGTCTCTGTTGTCTGAAAGAAGAAACATGAGAACTTGTTTTCGCTTTGAATTAAGTTGCTATTTGTTCTTGTTTTAATAAACAATTCACATTTTTTTCAAAAAACAACATTTACTTGAACATTCTTAGTGACTTTACTGTCAATTTCATGCATCCTTTCTGAATAAAATTATTACTTTCTTTACAAAAAAAACAATATCTTTAACTTTATATGGTATGTTAAATATTACTTGTACAAGAGCGAATATTGCATACATTCACACACCCCTAAAATGCTGAATTGCTACGCCTGTTCTATTGTGTAGGATGATTTATCACAAAGGCGTTCACATTCTGCATAAATACACTTGGTTTTTCCAAATCATCAGACCAGCCTCAAGAAGGTATGTGATTCCAGTAAAACTCTGGCTAACTTCACACTGTCAGCACTGGAAGTGTTGCTCATAACCTCTGAGGTATCTATTAGATACTGTAAGTAGACTCATTACAGCATTACTAACTGTCCCATTACATCATGACTCCTGTGTGGGGTTTTCATTTGAATGTATGCGTTTAGAAATCAGACACAATGCGTTTGAACATGTCGCATATCCGTACGTGGGAAGGCGCGTCCGGAGGCGCTCTGGGTTGCCTATTGTGCTCCAGCTCTCTGTTTATGGTCAGTGTCAGCTCTCTATTCACAAGCCTTTGGTTTTTAACGCTGTCAGTGTGTTATTTTGAGCTGGTGACAGCAAAACAGGAATGAAGACAATGCAATGAGACAAGCATGCATCAGGGCAATGTGGGTTAGCGGTTAAGTTGTAAGTTGACACCCCAGAAGAGTTTATCCATGCACTTTCATTGTGCAATTAAGAGTTTTACCCTCCAGAGGCAGAGGGACTCAATCTGTATAAGTTAAGGATCTTTGAGCAATTAAAAACACCCCTCTGGAAGCATCATTATTTACTTTAATATTTATTGCTGTTATTAACTTTCCCTGATCAAATAAAGTCAGGCAGGTTGTTGCAATAAAGGCTCATGAACCATATGTCATAGCTGACCATATTAAACCAAGCACTGAACCAAAATGTACACTGGTATTACCATATTTTTTAACACATACCATAGTATTATCATGTTTTCAACATTTGCAATTACATCCAGATGTAAAGCCATAGTGCAATCCCAGCAAACAAAAATTTGATATAATATTTATTATAAACTATTAATTAACATAATTATTATGAACTATTATTTTTTTTCCCAGAATGTTTAATATATATATTGTTTTTGCTGTTTTTTAATTGATTGAACGTCATAGAACACATTAAAGGGCTGTTCATTTTTATCATTTTGGAAATATTATGTCATTTCGACTGTTCTCTAAACAGGTGAGTAGTAGCCTAAAGCTTAAATACATTTTTTTTTATGTCAAAAACGCTCCCGAAAATCTGCTTTTGTGCAAACGTTTTGAAAATAACTTTAATAGGCTACAAAAAACATCGTTAAAATGTATACCTTATCAGATTACTGTTAGCCAAAGTTCAGAGAACGTTATATTGCAATATTTTATACAGCTGGTCATTTTAAAAGGTGTATTTTACATTATTATTAATATCATTAGCATTATTATCAGGCTACTATAATTATTAAAATGTACTTTTAAATATAAATGCGTGCATTAAGACAATTCTGGCTATATTGGAATATAAAAAATAATAGAAAAAAATACAACTATTGAAAATTATAATTTATATATACAATTTGGTTGCGGTAAAACAAAACGCAAGCGCGGCCAATCAGAAAGACGCTGCAAAACGGCAACGCTCCCAATCGGCCAATCACCGTGACGCGTCTTTCAAGCGTTCTGGTTTGTAGCGTCGCGTCGCCCGATCGCGCTGTAGATGAGGATCTCTTGATAAACTCACCGCTGTCTCCTCTTCGCTGAGCCCACACTCCGCTGCGATCAGCATCAGTGTGGCGTCGTCGGGGTGTTTGCTGACCTTCGTGAAACTCTCCTCCAGAACTTTAATCTGATCCTCCGCTAAATGCATCCCGAACATCGCCATCGCGTTTCCACTCGCGCTCATGTTTCAACTCCAAACAGACAAACGGACTGGAAACTGAAATCTCAGCTCGACTGATGTTAGCCTCAGCGTCACATGCAAATAAAGTCGGGAAAGAAGCGCCAGCCTCCACGGGAAGGGAAAGCACACAGTCAGTGTGAGATGCGCAAAGTTGAGCGCGCTGACGCGTCAGAAGCGAGTACTGTACCTGATAGTGGCCAAACTCCATCTGCTCTGAGCTCTGATCTTTCACTGCATTATGTAATGCCCCCCGGGTGACGTCACAGCGAGATGAAGTGTGACAGATCTTTGAAACTACATCCATTAGGAAGTGTTTACTTCATGAAACAAAACAAAAAGTGTATTTTTTAGACCATTTATACCCCTGTTTGAACCAACCCTACTACTAGTAGTAGTAATTATATATTGATAAATAATAACAACAACATTTTTATTATTATAATTATGATCACAAACACGCTGGACATATGGTTAAAAATGTATGTTAAAAGGCTTTTAAAATAATTTATTATCAATTCAGTGCAAATGTTATATTTTACAAAACATACCTTGATATATAAAATCTTCAGAAATCGGTATAATAGCTATTAATAGAATTGCTATTAAATAAATTATTATTAACATTTATTGAACATAAAGAATATTGTAGTAGTATAGTACTGTACTTTAAAATCAATATGTAATGTTATTAAATAGATACATATGAGTAATAATAATGGATTGTATTTAATATAATCAGATTTAAAAACATTTATTATTATTACTTCATGTAACATTAATATTTATTTAATATATTAATAACATTTATAGTAGTGTATTTTAAAAATAATAAGTTATTGCTATTAATATAATAATAATATAATCAGATTCACAAATATTTATTGTAATTACTTTATGTAACATATTCATATTTATTTAATATATTAATAACATTTATAGTAGTGCACTTTTAAAAATGTAAATAATTGCTATTAATGTAATAATAATATAATCAGATTTACAAACATGTATGATTGTTTTTGTTGTTTTTAATGTTATTGTTATTACTTTATGTAACAAATTAATATTTATTTAATAATAACATTTCTAGTAGTATGGTGGTGTAATTTATATGAAATAGATAAGTATGAATAATCATTGTTTTATTGATTGTATATAATATAATCATTTAACTAAACTTTTATTATTATCATAGATTTAATGTTTTTCATGTATTCGTATTTATTAAATAAATAAATAATATTTATTGTAGTATATAGCAGTGTTTTTGTAGCTTGCTCACATGAAATGTGAAACTCATACAGGCTGTCCAGCAGTTGTCAGCAATTTAATCATATCTGGTTTGTATAAATACAGTTCTTTTGCTGAGTTGTATTGATTTTCTGTCGATCCTTCTTCCATCTCAGGTAAATTCAGCTGAAATTTTTTTAATAGATCTGTTGGCTGTTTCTCGGTCAGTAAAGGGAAGGCAGCGGTGTACATGACTGTGAAGCATCAGAAGAATGCTGAGCAGTGAGTTCTCTGCAACAGAAACAGCAGTCTGTCACATCCTGAAAACACGTCTTCTGTAGAGAAGCCTGCAGCTTTTGTCAGAGAGTTATGATGGAGGACGAGAGCAAATGGGACACACGGATGTCTACACTCCCACACAGAGACCGCTGGACCCTCTGGACTGATTATATATCACTGTACATACTACACAAGCCTTGTAGAGTTAGCATTCACACACACACACACACACACACACACACATATATCCTCATACTTTCATTCTTTTAGTAGATATAACTTAGGAAATCTTTCATAAAATATGTTTTCTTTTCAGTGCTGCTTTCATGATGATATGTGATATGATTCTCATGCCCTGACTAAAGTCCCCTATTATGGGTCATGACAGATTCATATTTTGGTTCATATTTTCCATAACAACAGGTTGACATGCATGCAGTCATTGTCTTGCCTTACTTGCTAATGACTTCCAAATAATTTGTTTAATGATTTATTTTTGATTACCGGGAAAACCGATGTTTTAACCGCTCCAAACGTGGCACCTAGTGGCAAAGAAAGAATTAGCATTTTCATTCAGACCGACATGAAAAGAGCCACAAGTGGGTGGAAATAGTTTCATGTTTCATGATGATTCAACGTGAAATGTCTTTCAAGATTCGTTTGAAATATGTCTCAGAGTAGACAATAACTTTATATGGTACTCTTTTAGATTTAAAACTTGTAAAATGTACAATTTTTAAACTTGAAAAATGTTTTCATTCACTTCAGCTCATTTTCAAAAATCCATAATAATTTGCAGGTCACTAGTGGAACTACAATAACATATACTTTCTTAGTATTTATTAAAATTTGAAATTAGCTTTTATTATAACCATTTAATAAAAAAAATAATAATATAAGTTTAATATATTAATATAATATATATATATTAACCTTGTCATATAATTTGCATTTATTTGCATATATTTGCATTTTATTTAAATGTTTACTAGTTTAATTCCACTTCTGGTTTTAGTTCCGAATATAATTCTCTTTCAAATTAAGTTTGTTCATATTTTATAATTGTTTACATACCTGGTAAGTTATCAGACACATAGGGAAAGTGAGTTGTTATATAATTGTGGATTAATTTATCATTCTTAAACTCTTACATGTAAACGGAAGCTAAAGAAACCTGTGCAAAGTGGGTCATGAAACCGATGCTCGTCCTTCACTTTTGAGCCGGAACAAAACAGGATCAATACAGACGACTCAAAATACTGTCTTTTATTTCTTTGCCATTGTATTGATTCCTGCCCTTTTGGCATCATTTCTACACCTTCTTTTTAAGTGTTTTCTGTGTCCCGAGGAGAGGGTGTTGGGTTTGAATGACTCACAGAAGCTCTTTGAAAAGGTTTGGGTAACAGTGTCCATACTTGCTCGTGTGATCCCGTCTTTAACCTGGAGGGATGTTTTCTGTAATATGTGCTGAAATGCCCTGTAACCGATAATGAGAGGTTTCAGAATAATGTTGGAGGAACACAGTCAGATGCAGAAGGTCACGTGTCTGTTACAGTATTAATGCGTGCACTGGATAAGGGTGGGGAAGTGAGTGTTTGCATTGGGAGGAGATGAGGTGTGGGCCTCCATGATCAATCCTTGACAACATTAGTTAGAGAGAAGAAGATTTTAATCAAGTGTGATTATAGTTAGTCAGCAGGGTGGAGGACAAGAGCATATTCTTTCACACAATCAGACACAATATAGTGAAAATATAAAGGTGTGTTTCCATTTAATTGAATAGTTTGATGATATCGTGTGCCTCAAATCAATAGTGAAATAAATTGATTCGCCAGGTTGATTTTTTTCGGCCAATAATTGGTCAGTTTTAATATTTCCATGAATCAGTAATGGCTTTTGAGTAAGAGTCAAATTAGCTTTTATTTATTTGTAACATTTGTATGTATCTCGGAGTATAATGTATAAATATATAACAAATTAATTATTAATAATATAAAAGAATAATAATATAATATTATTAGGGCTGTCAAGTAATCAATCATAATCACATCTAAAATAAAAGTTTTTGTTTACATAATATATGTGTGTGTACTGTGTTAGTATGTATATAAATACAAACACTTGCATATATATTTATGAAAAATGTAAGATATAAATGTGTAAATATGTTCTAAATACATGCTGTATGTTTATTTATTAAACATGCATATATTATGTCAACAAAAGTGTTTTTTTGGATGTGATTAATCATTATCGTTGAATGAAATATGATTTATAAATTATAATTAACTGTGTAATTTACATCTAAATTAATTCATAATTATTTATAAATAAATATAGTCATATTTTATCAAATTATTCGGCCATTTAATTAAGTAGTTCATATTATTATTTGCATTGGACAATAATAATACACATTTTTTTATTAATTCTAGAATATATTTTATAAATATTAATTCATTAATTATAATTAATAATCATTTAATTTATAACTTACATCAAAATATCTATGAATAAAATGCACACCAAATAAATTATAATGTATAACATAAATTCAAATCTTTAAATAAATCAAATGTATAATAATTTATTGTATCTCTTCATTTTTAAATACCTATAAATACAATAATGTGTAGGTATACAAATGATAAATATATTAACATCAAAATATTCCTTAATTTTGAGGTCATTTTTAAACCCTGGCCTAACTTAGTTTTAAAAGACACAGTAGATTGAAACATATACAAGATAACTGCAGGATTAAAACCAGACAGAGTTAACATTCTTGTGGGTTTTTTTTTTCAGATTTGCATGTTTATCAAAACTGAAAAGAAGTGAAGAAATGAGCGTTCATTGCTCCATCCTTGCCTTCGTTTGATTATTTTCTTGAGGGTTGGCATGATTGTTGTATCTTTTGCCTATTAAACTTTAGCTCCAGTTTTAAGAAATGTGCCCCAGGACTTGAGGACAGACAGAAATCTCAGTTCAGTTTAGTCCCTGAACAGGAGTATGGACACATGGAAACAGCACAACTACCAGATCCCGCTGCTTTAGTGGGGAACTGGTGCTTGGCATACTGGTGGAAGAATCCAGTAAAGAGCAGAGCGACAGACGGACAGCAGACATGCGGCGAATGGCACATGGATGTTACATAAGCACACACTCCTCCCTCGTAACATCTACTCAACATCTGGAACCAGAACCGACCCGAGGAAATAAGACTGAAGAGAGAGAGACACATGAACAGACACACTGTCAATCACTCACTGCTGAAACAATAATAACAGGAAGAAAATAAAGGCTAAACGTGAGATAAATGGATTTAATTGATGCAGTGTGTGTGTGAGTGTGCATGTTTGTGTGGTTTATGAGGACACAAATTTGTATAATGACGAGGGTATGACATAGGTATTACAATATGAATGTGATTTATGAGGACATTCTCAGTGTCCCTGTAATTCAAAAGGCTTAAAAAACATACTAAATGGCGTTATTTTCTAAAAATCTAATCAAAAATCTAAAAATGCACACAGTTTCCTGTAAGGGGTTAGTTTAGGTGTAGGGCAATAGCACATACAGACAGTACAGTATAAGAGAGAGTCCCCATAAATCACAAAAACCAACATGCATGTGTGCAAGAAGTGTTTCTGAAAAACACTGATGATCAGGAAGAGAGCTGATGTGTTCGTGTGATCATAGTGACTCAGGATTCAGTCAGTATGCTGATAAGGATCAGTAAACACACACTGAGCTGAATCACACATTTATTTATTGATTTAGTAAAAGGCCATATAACAAGCTGGAGTATGTCTGTTTGGGATACAATCATAAAAGACCTAGCAGAGTTGATTCAGAGGGATTACATACAAGACCTTTGTATACAAGTCTCACAAGGCTGCTTTTATTTGATAAAAATACTGAAAAATGACCCAAATTTGACCCTACTTTTAATTAATTAAATGCATCCTCTGAATAAAAGCATTAATTTATCTCGCACATGTTATTCTGATCAGATCAAGTAAAGACCGTAAACAGATTATAATATAACCTCTGACATATGTATTTCTTTAAGAAGCAGGGACCATGTTTACTAGGTCCTTAAGACATAATCTGTCTATTGTGAGGAATACCGCACTCTCCCCCGTTTCCTGTCAAACAATACATATTGTGCTCTGACAGGAAATACTACCATTTTTTTCTGTGGCCAGCGATACATTTAATGCATAAAAAAACATGTATGTGTGTGTGAATCCAAACAACAGAGCAAAATATGATGCAGAATGTTCCACGGAATAATTACAGCGATGTCAGTGAATCTCATGCTGTTTCCAAAGCACACAAAGAAAGACAAAGAGACAAGAAACATGCTTGGATCACGTAAATGGAAAATGTGCTCATTTATCTGGGCAGGAGGAAGCGTATGACATCATTCTCAAGAAATATCAAAGAGTTCTGTATCGTGGAAAAGAGACGCTGCCAACAGCAGTAGTGTGTGTGTGTGTCAGGAGGGCAGCGGGTGAAGTCTGTCCCACTCAGAATAACCACACGCTCCAACACTAAAGCTTTCAGTCCCATAGGTGTGTCCTACAGAAGAAAGCCCCTCTGTGCAGGGAAAGTGAGTGTGTGTAACGTGTGTGTTTAATCTCGGGCAGGGGAGGAAACTTTTTCACCATCTACACCGGCCAACCGTGAGCCTCCTGTGTGCATTGATGAACAATTCACAATTCATCAAACCTGTAATCCAAAATAAAAAGTCAGCTTAACCCTGAATACACTTCAGTTTCAACAAATGCTTACCGTGTGTGTACAAATAAACATATATGATGCCTCAAGTCATAAACAGAATCACAAAGTCATAATCACTAGAGAAAAACTCGGAACTGTCTTTTTTTTGTTTGATAGAATATATAATGAATCAGTTTACAGCACCTTTATAACTTTATAAAGTGACTTGTTGGGCAAACTTGAAATTTCATACTGTGCTGTTTCTCTCCAGAAGTTATCATTTATTGTTGTGGATATCTCTTAATATCAAGCAATCACATTCACAGTACGATGCTGTGGTGTGGCCAAAGTCTGTGGTTTTTCTGCATACACTCTTAAAAATAAAGGAGCTTCAAAAGGTTCTTCAGAGCGATGCCATAGAAAAACCATTTTTGGTTCCACAGAATTATTCAGTCAAAGTTTCTTTAAAGAACCATCTCTCTCTTACCTTTTAATAATCTGAAGAACCTTTTTTCACCATAAAGAACAAAAATGGAAAGGAAGTTTTTACAGATGTTAAAGGTTCTTTACGGAACCATTTAGACAAAAAGGTTCTTCTATGGCATCGTGAAGCACCTTTTGTAATTGGGCTTACATGGTTGCTGCAAAATGCTATTTTGACAGAGTAGAAAAACGAAGAAAAAAATAAATTTTTGATTAACAGCATGGGCTGGTTTTGTGTGACAAATCTGGCAACCGTGCATGTACAATGCGTGCACTGCATTCACAGCATGATGTAAGTACTGTAATTTCGAAATGTCAACATGTGACATTTTACAACATGTGACGGAGCTGTTCACACCGTTGGACTCAACACTATTGAACATAGGGGCAATGATTTGTAGCTCTCAGAAAAGTCCCATTCCATAAGTTGTAATTATGAGTTCTACAAGGACGTGAACGGTTTTGTAATCATGGTATCTTGTAATCACCGTAATTATGATATGCAGTGAATGCACCTCTAGACAACTCAAAATTCAGATTTTTTTCCATTTCCTATTTGGAAACAATGCCTAAAACACCATTTGAAGTTGGACATCCAACCTGTGAACTTGGGGCAGATCGGTCAATTCTTACCTTAGTGAGACATGACATTTGATGTCATTGCTTCCACCAAACATATTGTGGAGCTACTTTATGTTACACTTGAAAATATACATTTTTAGCTGTTGTTTCTCTTACAATATTGTCTGGAACACAGCATAAGCTGATGATGGAATTTGTTGTGTATACTGTACACTTTAAAAATAAATCACAGTAAAAAACCCTAAAACATTGCCACTGTATTTTGTACTGTAAAATACTGGCAAACAGAGCTGCCAGTATTTTACTGTAAAAATACAGTGCCAATGTTTTAGGGTGTCTATAAAGATAATCATCAAAATCAGGTGGTGATGAGAAAGTCACATGTTGAACTAAAGCTCACCATAAACAGCATTTACACAAGCTATGAAAGGCAAATACTAATATATATAGATATAGAAGGTGCATAATGTCATTCACATAAACACTAAACACCATGGTGAGACGCAGGAAAATGAAATATGCAAGCAACATTAGATGTAGGCTAACAATAATAAACATAACTGATAAGAAATAAAGTTATTTCAAAGGAAGAAAATGTCAAATTTGAAATGCAGGGAATTTTGGGAATACCAATTTACTTTTTACTTCTAAAATGGTATATTACTGTAAAATATTATGTGATGTCTCTTACAGTTTTTTACCGATTATTAAGGGAACTTACATGTTTTTACTGTAGTTTCCTGCTGTTAAAATTTTTTCACAATGCATGCATACTTTTCATACACAAAGTTTGATGTTTTTATTGGTCGCACGCGTTTGGCACGAAGTTAACTTCCGGTCTGTGTTTGTTTATTGGGCTACAAACGCAGATAATGATGAGTAATGAAGTTGGTCTCAGGTTATTGTGCTGTGGGATGTGTTTCCCAAACATTTATTTATTTGCGGCGACCGGCCAATGATATCAAAACGCACTGATTTTCCAAAAGGATTTGTTGACTAATCATGAGCGCGTAACGCATGTTTAAAAATCAAACTGAGGCATGTTTTTATATCACTGTATTTCCTTTTCATTTCATTCTGCATGTAGGAAGCGCTTGTAAGCTCAGGGTTGATTTGTCTACAGCTGTTAACTATACCGAAAAACCATTTCTCGTGCTTAAAGCACCTCCTGCTGGCAGATAATTAATTTGCATTTTTTAATAAATCCCTCTGATTTACACAGCAAACATATTTTGCTTGTAATAAAAAAAAATGGTCTACCGGAAGTTAAGCTAGGGCCACAAAAGGATGCATGCACAGAAAAGTTTTTTCTGTTGTCGTTGAAGACATCTTATGTTGAGCTTTACATAAGAAGTAAATATTTCTATTTTTTACCCACATTCCCACCATATGCATGAAAACAATAAGTGTTTTCAGACACTGCAACTTTGAATTGCACAGACTGCAGCAACCCTCATTGGTAGTTTTCAATCTTAATGATGTGCAGCATGAGAAAGCACTTGTGTTTATGGTGCATTACCCATGACTGCACCAATGGACCCTAAACACAAACCCCTTTTAATAAACTTCACAGGACACTGTTTTACATGGGAAATACATTGCTACTAGAGCTTTACTTTAGGAAAACACTTACTGGTATGTTGCTGGGGTGTTTTGGGTGGTTGCTAAGTGTTTTTTTACTGACCTGTCTCAGGTTCCTGTGATATTTTGGACTATAACGATAAATAGAAAGATATAGTTTTAAGAATCTTAAAAGTAAAAAAAAATCCACACCACACATTTAATGATAAGGACAATTTAAGCATGGGAAGGAGATTCATCGAGGCCCAGAATGACTTGGATGTTCTCAGGGGAACATGGAAGGAGGTATTTTTAGTGTTTGTTGTGGTTAATTACGGGTTGATTCACAGGGAATAGACCATGCGCTCACTTTCCTCCACTTTAAGACTAACAACAACAAAAATAATTTTCCTCTCTGCATTGTTACTTTTCTTAGACGCTTTCAAGAACAGGAAACATGAAAAGCGTTTTCCTTTCACTCCCCCTCATCGTTATCAGTAATAAAAGTCATACACTCACAGGGAAATCTGTTAATGGTCTCATTTAAGGTACTTACATACAAACATTGGTGAGATTACAGTAGAAATTGCTTCCATTTCTGTTTTTTTAGAGGATTTTTTTTTTTACAACTGTTAACAGTTTTTTTTAGTTATTTAAATGAAGTTTTTAAATTTTCGATTATTGAAACGAAATAATTGACTAAACTGAAATAGTTAAATATTGAAAAAACAACTAAAAACACAAAATTACTGTGCATACTAAACTTTAAAATTACAATAAAACAAAATTAAATGCTAACTTTAAATATTGATAAATACTATACTGAAATAATACTTTATGGTACATAATAATCTTATTCAATTTTCAATTCATGTTCTGTATAAAGTTTAAATGATGTTTAAATTTAGCTATAAATATATACCTAACTGACTTGTCTGGTTAAATGTGAATAATAATAATAATAACAACAACAACAATAATAAATCCAATTAATTATATAAAAATATATTCCAATTATTCAAAGAAATTTACTGTACAGATGATATCTGCCGCAGACAATTAACCAAACACCCCAAACTAGAATTATCATTTCATTTTATTCAATAAGCTTGTCATAAATTATAGCACATTAAAATATTTTTTTGTGTCGAGAGTTACAAAGTAGATAGCAACATTTGTTGGTGGCCTGATCCGTTTTCTCAAAGAAAACAATGTGTTGCCAGCGAGGAACGTCGTAGCTTCATTGAACAGTTTCAAGCAGCTGATGTTGAGAAGTCGAGAGGAGAGTTTGAGCAGCCACTGTTGAATCAATGCTGGATGAGTTATTACACCATCACAACGGACACGATTTCACAAGCCACATTACATCAGGACAGGAGGCATTGGGAGAAGGGAAGTGACAAAAGGAACAAATAAAGAAATCATAAAAGCACAAAGTGCGTATGAGCCGATGATTTAGAGTGAATAATATGCAACAAAGAACTCTGCAAGTTTTGCATGTATTAAAACCCCAAAATACATGCGTACAATGATCCTGACAATGGAAACAAACACAATATAACATACAGGAAAATGAACACAGAAAATGTTCTTCACTGCATCTGGCTACTCGTGATCATGGCTAAATATGAAAGGGGAGTAAGCAGATGGGAATGATTGAAAACAGCTTGTTCAGTGTCTCTATGTGCAAGTCAAGTCCACTACATTTCATCTTTGTCCTCTGTGCTCTCTTTATTTGCAATAATAGTCCATTAATCATTGACACTTTAACTTCTTTTATCCTTAATTGTCTTTAAACACCCACCCACCCACACAGAGCCACAGGCTTTTATTGGCCGTTGGGGCCAAGGGGCATGTCTCTGCCTCTCTACGGTCCAATCAAAGTGCTCCCTTGCTATATTTGAGCTGCGGAACAGAAGCTAGACTTAAACCTGGGGCCGGTTCTATGGGGTTCCTCCATTCTACTTCGACATCTGCTGCTGAACGTGAAGCAAGAACTCGTAATAAGAGAAGGCAGATTCAGTGCGGTCCTCCACTAGGTGCTGGAAAAAACTGGTCTTGGTTGCGGTGTCGTCCCTGGAGAAAGACAATAATGGCATTAGGCTTAAAGTCAACATGAAATCATAACTGGCCCTGTTTCAATGTGAATTATATATCTGAGCATGTCTCTTCCAATCTTTCATTAAAAAAAAATTGGGATCAATTGTGATTTCTGGTCTTGGGAAGGACAACCCATCCAATCAAAATAAAAATGCTGTAATTTAAGTATTTATTTTAAGAATACTTGTAGCCAAACAGTTGAGGTCCCACTGACTTCCATAGTATGGCCAAAAATAAAAATATGCTGTAAAGAGTATTCTTACAGACTATGTAACACTAATGCATTATAAAAAAAGTTGTGATTCAGATTTTTTTTTTCCCATTATATAAATATGTAATAATATAATATTTTTTTTTGCTTAATTGACTTGCCTGGTTAAATACATCTAAATAATTACAGTAACAATAAATATCACAAGTTAAAAAATCTAATGCAACAGAACGGTGCTCAAAGTAAACCATTTTTGATAGTTTAACCATTTTTTAAATAATAGAAATAATTATTCTACTAGAAGAGAGATGGGGATGTCAGATGGGGATGTGTGAATTATTTTGAAGGGGTCTAAATAGAATTACATATTTTGGACCATCAAATATTGTCTCAGTCACATTAAACAGAGAAAAAACCAGCAATGTTTTCCTCCAAAACGTTAGCTTCTCATCAGCTGAAGAAACAAAACTCCTACATCTTAGAAGACGTGGGGGTGAGTAAATAATCAAGAAAGTTCATTTTTGGGTGTAATGTTTCTTTAAAACTGAGAGAAATGTTCGCTGGCTCTTTTAAAACACGTATTTCAAAACCATGCAACATCAAAAAAAAAAAAAAAAACTTTCGAAAGAATGCAACTCCCTCAGTGAGAGGAGGCAGTCTGTGATAGCGTAAAAACACACCGTCCTCCCTGAGGAACAATATGCTGCCCTGTGACTATGCAGGGGCGGAAAGGGAGAGATATAGGGATTGAGAAAGATGGAAAGGAAGAAAGCTGCATGGATTTGGCAGAAACAGAGAGAGTAGACATACTTGACCACGTGAAGAGCAGGATGGAAGGTTCTAGACTCCAGCAGCCAAGAAACGAATGCTCGAGTACGCTCTGAATAAGTCGTCTGCAGCTCAGGGATCTCAGTCTGGAAAACAACAATAAACCAGTTCCTACTCATTCCAAATTTTCTATTTATGAGAACGCACTGGTTATTTACTCCCTCCACCCACAATCCCTGCAGGACCTGGGACTCCAACATACATCATAAATATGAAGGTGATTTAACGTGTGTTAATGTGTGCCAGTTCCGTCATTTTTAATGCAATGATGACATTGTTTGGGATGTTACAAATAAATAAAATCCTGTCATGACAGGAGGAGCGCCTCACTGTAGCCCACGAGATCCAGGGGATCCACCTTACATATACCTAAACCCACCCATCTCCACCCCTAAACCTACCAATCTCCACCCCCTAGATGTGGATCCAACCACGCTCCCTGGATCTTGTGTGCTGCAGCGAGCCCTACTTGCATAACAGACACTGACAGGTCATTTCAAACAATGCCATTTTTGGATTAAAAATGACAAAACGGAGCGAATGACACTTAATAACAGTTATAAACAGGCATTAATCCTCCTTCATATTAACAATCAATGTCTTGTCATGAATTATGAAGGGGTCATGTCAGTCTTATGTACACCCCTTCAAGTAACGTGTTTCCAAATCTTATTAAGTTTGAGTTGAATAGACATGATTTTTGATTATTATGTTATATCAATGTAATTAAACCATTAAAGTGGAACTTGTGTATTATAT
>JAUYWG010000048.1:5071698-5084958 GCA_034779775.1 Enteromius afrohamiltoni
GCTGTGTATATATCTATATATAGAGATATATATATATATATATATATATATTAGTACTTGTATATTTTATCTCAGTTCATTTGAATTTCATTTTAAGTAATTTTTTTTCTTGGTTTTAATTTTAGTTTAGGATAATAGCCATGGACTTCTTTTAGGTCCTCAAAAATTTAACTGATTTGTGCTTTTAAGACGCCTATAAATAAATGAGCTCTGCTATAAATGACTGGCATAGCTGTCATTCATTAAATAACTGAATAATAATAATAATTACAAAATACTAAATGTGACATCAATGCAGTGTGATTCCTTAAACAGGCATTTTTGTAGCTTTTTCAAAGGATAAATTCCTTGTTCCTTAGGATAAATATGATATGTCAACCTTTAACACGACAGAGTGAAATAATATACTTGTGAGAAATGGAGAACAGTTCAATGTGCACGCACACACACACACACACACTCACTCACCAAGTTGGACGGTATGGATGCATAATTGGGAAAGCCCAACACATCACGTATGAACGTCTCATTACAGCACTTCCCCACCCACAAATACATCACCTACAGAACAAAGTGCAGAAATCACAGTGTAGAATTACACAACATCGCTCTATCCTGAGAACTTGTGTGGTTTTGTGTGGTTGGTAATGCTTACACTGCCACAGTCCATGAGGAAGGCCCCCTCTCTGGTGAGTTTCTCTGCAGTGAGCTGCAGTAACGGAGGCTGAGGGATCACAGAGTCATTTAGGTGCAGCGCCGCCTACAGGACAGATACAACATTATTTGGCTATGTTTTGAAAAGTGCAGCTGAAATTGGACTAGCAGTTGGCAGAGATATTTCATGACTGTCAGATTGATACGTGAGGTTTTAGAAAAAACATATAACTTTAACTCCCTTGAAGAGGTATGATTTTGTTTGTTTGTTGTAGGGTCACAATACAACAACAACAACTGAATCTATGGAAGTCTGAGAATGATGCATAACAAAATGTGAGTAATTCTAAAAATGGAAAAAGGGGATTGTGTATAACTTTGCAAATGGAAAAAAACCAAAAAAAACAATTTAATAGAAATAATATTACTATAGTTTATTAAAAATAATATGCTTAAAAAAAACTATATATATATATATATATATATATATATATATATATATATTTGCATGCGTTAGCAAATGAACCAAAAAGCAATTCATTTGTTACAGTATTTATTCAACTTTGTTAGTTAATTAAAATATAGGTGTTCATCTTCAGTACATGTTATCTCATGCTCATCACCTCAGGTTAACAGACAGAACATTTGATTAATGTATTCGTAAATGTCCAAATTAAGATTTACTAAAATTAATAAATTAACAAATTAAACCTTATTCTAAAGTGTTACTCAACAATGTTTGATATGTTCGTGTTTGGGTTTTGTCTTTGCTTTGAAAACTAATAATTAAAGGGACCAGCACTCCCTGAATGGCCTGGGGTTTAATCTGTTGCTCAAAGGCTCAATGACAACAGATGCTGGTAAGAAATATTAATCAGTAGGGATGGACTCCACAATCCTGCATCATTACATTCCACATCTGTATGAATGTGTTACCTGTTCGGTCATATTGTCGATGCGGTACAGGTCCGGATGAACCATGCGCATGATCTGCTGCAGTGGCTGACTCTTCAGCTCACACATGGAAAACACTCGCTCATCCAGGCGGGTGCTGGTGCCGGTCCGCAGAGCTTTCTGAAGGACCAAACACACAGCATAAATAGTATATCAAATGATTAATTTGAGAAAAACTACTATTTACAGATTTGGGACTTTCTATTTTTCCCCTTACAAAACAGATTAGATGTTTTTAACAGCTTTAGTAAGTGAATTTCTAGTGGTGTGTGTGCATACAGTGCCCCCACCTGTTTGAGCAGAGAAAGTACATAAAGAGGGAAGAGACGCAGGGCGGCAGGGGCGATCAGGCCGGAGGGCTGGATGTTCGAGCCGTTAGCACGATAGGCTGTTAAACAGTCCACCACAGCATTAACTAACGCGTCTCTCGCATCGGACAGACTGGAGGCGATGGAGCGATCGATAGCTGCGAACAGATACAGAGATAACGTTTCCAGCAAAGCACAACAAACAGGAATAGACTAAAATGAAAACACAACTCTATAGTTTTAACATCATGCTGGTGAAAAAACGAAAACACGTTATGAAAAGTACTTCATTTATCAAATTAGGGCTGCAACAACTAATTGCTATTTGAAATTTGTGCAACATGAAAACATCTAAAACATCTTTTTCCGTGCATTTTCCTGAATAACTCATTTTCAAGTTTTGTTAAACTATGAGTATAATTATTTTTGCCTAAATATATTTTTTGTTGAATATTTACATTAACTGTCGCAGTCCTAGGTTAACTAATTCGCAGTCCTAGTATAAATACATTGTGATGTAAAACAACATACACACTACGCAACAGGACAGTGTCCACAATATATTGGCATAATACACAGCACTTAAAATGTCAATGTGCTTATTCTACTTACCCATGTTGGCCAGAAGGCATGAGATGGCCTGGATATCAGCTCCAGCAAACACTTCACTCAACTGACTGACCACAGGCAGACACAGAGTGTGCACTCGGATTCGACGTTTACCTGTCCATCATAAACACAAACCAATGAGAGGAAACCTTTCTCAGTTTGTGGGAGTGGTCTGATGTCGTGAACACGGCAAAAACGGACTAGCATAAACGCGCAAAATGCTTGATTACCTTTACTGGACGTATAAAGAAGAGCAGCCTGAAAACAAGCGAGTGATGTATCAGCTAAACTCTCTTCGATTGACATCTGCACAGCGAATCCAGAGTCGGGGTTCACGTTGGCCAGAGAGAGCAAATCAGTGGAGCGCACAAAGAAGTTGCCATGGAAAGTGTGGATGGACAAGCCTGTTGACCAATCATAGAAAGAGTCTTGAAAAAGTAATGTGAGATCACAGGGCCCTGCAAATACTGGTTAAAATACAGGAAGTGTCAATCAAAGCAATTGCGGCACAGAATTAGCTTGTGTAACTCCGTCCCCCTCACCTTTGGTGCACCTGATCCTCATGACGGCTTCAAATCCGATCTTCCTGGTGAGGTATCGCTGCAGATCTTTCTGGAATTTCTGTCTCTGCGCCGTATTGTGGATGTGATGGAAGGACGGGTAGTAAAAGACACTGCCGGCTGAGTATTTAGACACACATGCTGCACAAGAAGAAAAAAAATCTTGTTTCGCAACTTTGGGACACATATTAGAGCTGGGAAAGAACATTAAGTGTGTGTGTGTACCTAAAGAAGCCAGGTCTGAGTACTGGGAGCTCAGTAAGAATAGATCCACTCCGATCTGCTGTCCAGAACAGTCCAGAGCCAGTTTCTTGTAAAAGTCTGTGGCAGGACCCAAGTGCTGGACGTTCTGAAGAGAAACAAGACAACAAAAACACATTAATTGAAACTTTTGTAAAAAGCAAAAGTCACATTTCTTAGATTCACTTAAACAGATGCAGACTCAACTTCCAAACAGGGTAACTGCAAGTTTAAAAGACATGTTTTATTGAACACAAACATGTGTAAACATGTGAAACTAGTTTAAGTAGTTATATATTAATACGCAAGAATTGATGTTGTTAATACAATAATAATATGGTTAAAGAAAGGCAATTTTTTTTTGTTTGTGCTATACCAGAAAAAAAATGTAAACAAATCATATTAGGTTATAATAAATGCATTTTTGCTAAAAACTAGAAAACGGTATCCGGCTTAAGCCTGCTAAAAATCTCTTCAAAAGTTTTCTCTCAGGGTTAAAACCAGTACAATCTAATAAAACATGTATCAGAGATGAGTTGATGTTTGTAGGGTTTTTTTTGTCACCAGAGCTGGCATTGAACTAAAATGCAGTTTTCTTAAAAATACTAATAATATCTGTAATGCAGAACCTTTAATTATAAATAAGCCTGAAATAAACACTATCAGCTGTTCATTTAAAAAGATAAGATAAAATATTTACTCTTAAAACCATCTACAACGTAATTGACAAATTAGGACTTTATGGTGTTTATAGTCTAAGGCAGATCAAAAAGAACCCCTTGGCATAAATGTGTGGTATTTACTAATTATAAACTGTGCAAAAGCACCACATTTGGACTTTGTACATTCAGTGCTCACATTTATTTGATGGAAACAAACCTTTGAGTTTACTAGTTTAATAATCGTAAGGCCAATCTTGTTTTCATGTCCCCAAATTTCCACTGATTTGAAGGTTTGCATCTATGCATGAACAGGATCTTTTCAGGTTGAATGATGATTCAGGAGCAGTACCTTAGTGCTGGATCTGAGGTTGGGGTCTTCCCGTGACTGCAGGAGTCCAGCACCGAGGGTGGGCAGCTGGGTTTGAAACACGGACACCCGGCCTCCTGTCGGGGACATGAGTTTATACGCCGCCTGCAGAGCTGGACCCAGAGCGCTCTGAGTCTCACGTGTGTGCGTGAACATCCCCGGCAGTGCATTGAGCAGGTCCTTCACCAGCTGTGAGCACATGCACAAACACACTTTCTGTCAGATAACGCAGCTGCAAAAACGGTGTCACATATCAAAGCTTGTGTGGTGCAGAGATATGAAGTTGGAAAATGGTAACAAACACAGCCGACCTCGCACACACAAAGATATAAGGTCTTAAAATACACAGAGAGAGAGAGAAAATGATAAGAGTCAAACCTCTTTACTCTCTTTGAGATTCACCAGCAGGCTGTCATGTGTTGGGATGAAAATATCTAAGGGAAGGGGGGGAAGGTAAGTATATTAAAAATATATATATATTGATATTAACTAGAATGCAATTAATAAAACATAAATTTAGCAATTTTTAACAAATATTATCTATACATACCAGGGCTTGACATTGGCACCCGCCCACCCACCAAATGCGGGTAAAACTCGGCTGTGTTGGGTAAAAACTTTGATCTCACTAGCCACTTTGGCGGGTAGATTATTCTTTGGTAAAATATTTTATTGGTGTAGTTTTCTCTAAAGGTATAAACGTAATATTACGCGCATGTTTAGAATGTGTGTCTCTATTAGCAGTGATAACCTGCCGACGACATGTCTGACTCGTGAACGAACTGTTCTTTTTAAGTCGGACATTTTTATACAATTTTTATATTTTTACTTAGTTGTATTTTTGATTTTTCAAACAACACCAAACACCAAAAATTCGACACTTTTAGACAAATCTGAACCAAAATCGGTGCTAAACAGGGCATGGCATTAACACAGTATTACACGACCAAGTCAACGAAGTTCCCTGAAAACCACTATTGCAAATTTGACATTATAGCCTACACAAGACTTAACATAGTTAATATTATAGGATTATTACATTTTAGTTCAGTATTTAAATTTGAATTTATTGAAATGAAATAATTTGGCTTAGTGTGGTGCTCCATTTGTTTAATGAAAAAGGTTCGACATCACAGCAAAACAGTCGCAAATATGCAACACACAGAGCAGCACTGCTTTTTAATGAATGATTCACGTTTTTGATTTTTGAAACATTTGAGTCAATAATTTAGTGGTCAATTCATAAGGACAGGCACTTCTTTATTCTTAAATGACTCTCAGCCGTCTGAACTAGTGCGCGGATCGGGCCGGACCGTGTCCGACAGGCATTAAGATATTTATGTCCGAGTCCTTCACGGTTGAAATATTTTTTTTTCCTAATACTAATGACACATGCGCTTTTTTTTTGTGTGGAAAGCCTGCTTTTATTAAGCAACTGTACAAAGGTGTTCGGAAATGTCAACAGATGAGAGCATCAGCGCACACGGGGCAAAAAACACTGTTATAACACCAGCGCACATTCGTGCTGATGTGACCGAGCCCGACCCAAACCCAAGCATCCTTTCTAAATATCTGTCCGAACCCTGCACGTCGGGTACCGTCGGGCTCGGGTCGGGTATCCATCCTCTAGTCTGAACGAATTGTTTATAGGCTTCAATGACTGATTTATTAAAATAGTCACTTACTCTCACCTACTGGCGGTTTAATTTCATAGTAGGCTGATTTAATCTTTTTTTCAATTATTTCATATGTATACACTACATGCATATTAAAACACCAAACTCAATATTATTGTGTTATAAGTTTGCCTGCAAGTGTAAGCATTCATGCTTTATTTTGGCTACAAATAACAGTCATAAATGCATCTGAATGCTGCTTCTGTTTCTTCTGCAGTGGAATGATCAATTTTGTGTATGTGTGTGATTTCTATGATTGGTAACAGGTAACATTGGTAACATTTCATAAGATTGGTAACATTATCTTATTATATAGTCAAATGACTTTGAAATATTTGTTTGCATTATTAAGTCATATAAAATGTAATTTCCTAACTAGAAAATTGCGGCCAGTGAAAATGCTGAGTGGCTAGTTAATTTGGAAAACCACCTGCCACAGTGGCTGGTGAGTAAAAAAGTTAATGTCAAGCCCTGAATCATACACTGCTACTCTATTTTATGTAAATGTAAGTACAATTTAGGAGTGGAGATGGCTATATTATCAGTCAAAATGTATAAAATCAGACAGGACTACCATCAATATCAGAAACCACCAGCATCTGAGGCTGAGAAAGACCCTCCTGCAGGTTATAGAAGTGGACGGTGCTGTCAAACGTCACAAACCCGATGCGTGTACGAGTATCTCCAGGCAACCTGGGAGAGAAACGCATAAAGCCACTGTCAATTCTGAGGTGTGTGACACTCAAAAACATTTCATCAGCTGTGATATCTCACTTTTCTAGGTTGTCCAGTAATGACTGGCAAAACACATTCAAGTAGCCCGACTCCACAGCATTGTGGGATACATCCAATAGGAACAGGTACACCGCAGGCTGAGGAGGCCGAAGCTGGAGAGAGAGAGCAAATGTACGTCAAGATGCAAGCGTAGCACTAAAGCTCCTCAAAGACAGACAAACTCACCATGTAATCAGAGGAAGCGATGAACTCTACAGTTGAATTCTGGACCTCTGGTCTCTTGTGAGGCTCACCATATGAACGAGTTACAGGATTATACATGAACTCATCGGGAACTGATCAAGAAGACGGCAATTTATCAGAACGTATCGAAACCCTCAAGAACATAATGTTAATGTGAGAAAACTATTCGCTTTAGAATAAACAAACACGCTGTAAACTCTTACCATCATTGACTCTGTAACACAGATTGCACTTCCATCTGCGCTGATCCAGAAATGAAACAAAAGGGTTTATATACGTCCGACACGAACGACAACGAACTATAGTGTTAGAGGTGATCACTGGTAACTGCTGCAGAGACAAAGAGAGAGAGTTAATTAATAGATAATAAAAACTGCATTATCACGACCTGATATTGTTTCAGTAAAACTCTAGATAAGAGTTAGTAAGACACTCGCTTACGACACCTTTATCTGTAATTCAGGTGTTTTCATATCAAAAGCTGATAAAACCGTTTACCCTCATGAGGGAACTCGGATTCAAGCTTACTAAGATATATTAGATGATGATACCCTTATTTAATTTCTTTTAATTACATTGATTTACTCAATGCCATGTCTCAGTATAAGCAGCAACCAATGAACGATAAATATAACTTACAAATAAATGTCTTTTCTAAACGTGATACCTATAAATACTTGTATATCGTTTTATTTTACAGCATTTAATATGCCAATAAAATACTGCAGACTGTCTGGGTCTTAAAGCTTTATTAAAATCAAGTAAAACAAAATGATAAATATTTACTTTAGAGAGCCATCAAGTATTTGAGAGAGCGAGTTTAAAGCTTACAGGCTTCCATAAACCTAGGATTTCTGATGTTTTGATTTAAGTCTGCACTTGATGCATCCTCGATATCAAGAAGACATCAAGACACTCGCATGCATCCTCTGTACTTGCGTTTTGATGTAGAAAGAGAACACAAGGGCGCAAGATCGCTAAAGAACGCATAATGAGAAACAGCCACTGTCATATTGTGAAATATTATTTTAAACAACTATTTTCTTTTTGAATATATTTTAAAATGTAATTTATTCCCATGATGCACAGCTGAATTTCCAGCAACAATTCTCAGTCTTCAGTGTCACATGATCCCTCAGAAACCATTATACTTATTTGCTGATCACTGATGGCAGATGTAGCATATGCAAACAATGTTTTTCACACCTTTCCGGACCTTGACAGCAATCACAAGCTTCACTGTTTTCATCCAAAATATCTTAGATTGTGTTTTGAAGACAAACATAGCATTTACGGGTTTGGAACGTCATGGAAGTGACTAACGACAAAATTGTAATTTTGGGATGGACTAGGTCTTTAACTTCGACACAGCACATCAACCAGATCAGGACTTGAGTTTGATTTGTGCTCTTTGCTCCTACCGTTAAATCTCTGAAGGGATGCAGCAGCAATCCAAGCGGCAGACGAGCTTTATTCAACAGCGCTTGAGTCTGGGGAATGTTAGTGAGAGTGCAGCGAAAAGTGCTGAAAGAGACAGAAAAAGAGAGTAAGTGTTACACAAACAAAGTTGTTTCTCACTCTACACCTGTTGTGTGAAACCACAGCTCCGTGCGTCATCTCTGTGCTCTTACTCGGGGCTGCAGTTGACCTTGCGCAAGTCGTTGCTCAGGTTTGGCTCAGGTGGAGGAGCGCGTTTGAGTGGAAGGATGTTTCTCTCCTGAAGCAGATTCACAGGTCTCAAGGTTTCAGCATCCAGTTCTGAAGCACCGCCGAGGCCTCCTAACGCTGATGACAGCTCGGACAGAGAAGGGAAAGGCTACAAAAACACAGACATTTTTACTAACCTCTTCCTGAATGAAACACGCTTTCTGAATCCCAAACTAGAGCCAATACCTGCGAGTACGGCTGGTATCCTGGTGGGTTGTATCCTCCGTGAGAGGGCGAGGGGTTTGGTTTGGGGGCCGGGTTTTGTTGGTAAGCAGGATGCATGGTTGGATAATTGTATCCGAAGGGTGGGGCTTGTTTTGGGGGAACACCAACAGGGGGAGCTGCAAGATCTGAATAAAGAGAGAAAGTGTTAGTAAATCATTCTAGAGTAGGTCTGGCATTGAGATGTTTCAGTTAGCATTGTAAGGATGTACCCGAGTAACCGCCGCCCTCCAGAGACTCATAACTGTTGGGAACCGGAGAGGCACTGCCTGTGGTTGTAGATGAGCTGTCTCCACCTGTGAGAGTTTACAAAAATACAGGCACAAGGGATGAGTGGTTTAGGACTGATCTCACTCATACGCATGCAAGTTAAAAACTCAAAAACTCATCTTTTGAAACATTCACCAAATTGTTCGAACAGCTTGATTTAGCAAAAACACCTGTGTAGCATATTATGTCCAGAAATAATAAACATATGCAACATTGTTCAAAAGTTTGGGATCAGTAAATAATTTTATATAGCACAAAACTAATACAGTGATGCATTAACTACATTAGGGACTTTCGCACCCCTTTAGTTCCAGAACTAAGAGTACAGTACTAAAGTACTGGGACAATTTTGCACTAACTACTTCTCAGTACCATTTGAAGGGGTTGCATCTGCACCGACAATGCGTGCTAAGAAGTGGCGTAAGCCAGATGACAGCTATGTCATTTGCATGCTCCGTTTAACAAAAAAAAAAAAAAAAAGAACACTGTAGATGAAGTCTTTAGGTAAATGCTGTTTATAAAAGAAATAAATTGATACAATGCCTACACAGTATACGTTTACACTGCGTTTTAAATAATGGCGAGTGAAGGCGCTATAATACACGTTTAGCCAATCAGCGCACAATTATACGTATGTCACTGATCATCCCTAGTACTTTTTTAGACCCAACTCTGAAGTAGGAGCTAGTTAAGTTCCTCAATACAGATTCCTGGAACTAAAATTGTTCCTAGCACAAAAATCGTTCCACGGTTCTGTGTTTCCTAGTAAACGCAGAAAAAAAACACAGCAAAACCTGTTTTAAAGTTAGAAATTCCACTACGAAATAGTGTTTTTAAGAGTCAAGACATTTTGAGGTTACAAAAAAATATCTATATTCATCAAATAAAGAAATATTACCCAACATTGCAACTGTTTTTTTCCCCCACAAATACCAATTTCTAGTTCATGAACCACATCGTACAGAGAAAAAGCCCTCACACCTCACATTCTCTTGCACGCTTCTCATTTTTCAAACACTCAAGAACAAAAAAAAACAAACAACAAACAAAAACAGCACATTCAGAATAACGAAGTTCTGGAGTAAAAAAAAAAAAAAAAAAAATCTCTTTATTTTAGACCCTAAAAGGAAAATGTAAAAGCTTTTAACATAAGTTTTCGAACATAAGAGACTAACAAAAATAAAAAAATAGAACCTGTGTTACATAATTTTCAGCTCCCTGTCTGCATGCAAGCAATTTTTTGAGACTGTGCAGGTGAATGTACAATGGCCGAGGTAAATGTTGAGACAACGCAAATCAAATAGGTGGTACTGTGCATGTGCTGAGCTTGTTCCCTTGCACTCAGCAGCGAGTAAGTATACTTTAAAAGTGGTGCAAACGCGGCTGTGAGCGAGACTGAATGGAAGAGAAAAATATTAAAGTCAGTCGCCATCATTTAGAAATCAGATTGCATTTATTTATGAATCGAGATCATGATTTTTTTTTTTATTAATCGTGCAACCCTAATAAGGACTATTAGAGAAAAAGACAATAATCCTCTGCAAAGCTTATCCTCTAATCCTCCCTAACCTAACTACTGAAACCAGACAAGACCAAAGAGAGAGAGACGGGACGTGATTGGTCAAGCCCTGGTCATCCTGTGCTCAATCTGTTACCTCACTGGATCAGCAGTCTGAACTTAAGAACGCACGGAGAATGAAACATCTTCACAGAACATACATGGACACATAAAAGTTTAGTTTGGGTGCATTAAAAAAATACAAAATAAAAAATACAATTAAGAAAAAGTAAAAATTATAAAAAAATAAATCACTACTTCCGTTTATCACTGGTTTGGATTAACAACAGGGGAGAAAAACAACCAGTCATGAGAAGCAGAACTTCCTTCTTAGCCAAACCATAAGATAAAGCAGCAAGCGTCATCCATCCAAACCAGAGACTCCCCCTCGAGTGTAATAAGTCCAAGAAAGAGTCCTTTTACTCAGCGAGGATGATGAAACCTCTGTAGTGTGTGAAGAATTAGTAGCAGGCTTCAACATGACACATCCAAACTCCCCAAGAGAAAACCCAGCACCCCAATGCACACACTTCATAATGAAGAGCTAAAAATACTATCTGCCCATGACACTCAAACACACCAACAGAGGCAAACAGTTACCAAGATTACCATCAACTGGAGAAATAAAATATGCCAGAGCTCATACAGCCAATAAAGCCAATCTGGCCAAATTTGTGCTGACTTGAGAGCTGAATGATAATATTACGGACTGGGCTGCAACAAAACACAGCGAAAAACATATCTTAAACAAATCTTAAAACATAACTGACTTTTTACTTTAGCATCTTGGGGTATTAAATAAAGATATTCACTACTGTCATAAATTTAGAATAATTACGTTTTTAATATATTTGAACACTGTCTCTTATGCTTAGCAAGGTGGATTTATTTGATCAGAAATACTGTAAATGATGTGAAATATTTTTACCATTTAAAGCCATTTCTCCTGTAATAAATTTTAAAATGTGATTTATTCCTGTGATGGAAAAAAGCTCAAATTTCAGCATCATTATTCCAGTATTCAGTGTCAAATGATTCTTTATAAATCATTTTAATACGTGGATTTGCTCTTTAATTTTTTTTATTATTTCTACTCAATTATTAACAACAGTTCTAGCTATTATCAATGCTGCTAATGTAGAAAACATGACAATTTTTTGGATTCTTTGATTAATAGAATGTTCAAGTTCATTTATTTGAAATAAAATCATTTTGCAGCATTGTAAATATTATAAATTTAAATAAATACTTTTGATTCATTTAACGCATCCTTGATAAACATAAGTTAGAATTTCTTAAAAAAGAAAATCTGATTGGTTCCAAACTTTTGAACACTTGTAGCAATGTAACCAAAAATCTGCTTCTAACACAGTCAACCATCACAAATATTTCTTGATCACCAAATCAGGGTATTAGAATGATTTCTGAATTGTGAACTGAAAGACTGGAGTAATGAGTAGTTATTTAAAATTGTAATAAAAAAAATTACAATAAATAGCTGTAATATAGAAAGTAGTAATTTGAAAATAAATAAACTGAAATACTACAACTATTACTAATGATAATAATTCACAATCTTATTGTTTTTACTATATTTTTGATTAAATTAATGACTTAAATGACTTTGCAGGATGAAATAAAAACTAATGCATATCTATTCCAATAAACAAGAGACTTTCTTTTATGTTCAACTGGCTGCCTCCTATACAGCTTACTTCCTCGAGCAGGAAAAGAGTGTGTGTTTGTGTGTGTGCACATGAGAGTGGGCGTGTGACTCTAAGATAAATGCCATGAGGAGGAAGTAGGGGGATTGAAACAGAGTTTGGGGAAGTAGAGATTTCTCATCATTCATGAAACTTGTCCTGTGAGAAGTGAGTTTTTGAAATCAACCACTGATGTACTTGAGGAGAGTAAAGAGAGGCAGGGTAGCGGTGAAGAGATCAGAAGCCTCAGGGGCCGAACGCTGGCAGTGAGTGTGCATGTCTGTGCATGATGTTTTAGGAGTTTGCGTGTGTGCTTACATAAGGACATTTGCATGTGCAAGTAAAAAGGGCACACCAGGATAATATGAATGACGAAATAAGTAAATAAATACATAAATATATATGACATATCAAAGTACATCCTATGTACAGTACGCTGATGTAAAGTGATATATATATATTTGGGAATCCTCTGCCATTCCTCCTTGCAGATCCTCTCCAGTTCTGTCAGGTTGGAAGATAAACGTTGGTGGACAGACATTTTTAAGTGTCTCCACACATGCTCAGTTGGGTTTAACTCAGGGCTTCAAGAACAGACACAGAGTTGTAAAGGCACTCCTTCTTATTTTAGCTGTGTGCTTGGGGTCATTGTCTTGTTGAAAGGTAAACCATCGGCCCAGTCTGAGGTCCTGAGCACTCTGGAGAAGGCCACATTCATCTTTCCCTCGATTGCAACCAGTCGTCCTGTCCCTGCAGCTGAAAAACACCCCCACAGCATGATGCTGCCTCCAC
>JAUYWG010000048.1:5091754-5102453 GCA_034779775.1 Enteromius afrohamiltoni
AAGAAATATATATATATATACAAGAAAATTATATATATTTATATATATATATATATATATATATATACACACACATATGTGTGTGTGATTTTTTTAATGATTTAATGTCAGACTCTGAATGCTCTTATCTTACCAGTCAGGAAAAGATCAAATCATCGCTTCCGCTAAAATCATTTTTTCCGAATATATTGAAAGGTCATGGTCTGTTCATGTTTCCACAGGGTTCGTATATTGATCTGTACTGCGCTCTAGTGGTCAAAAGCGGTCATTGCGATCGGAACTGATACATAACCTTTACCTGTGATTTATTAAACTCATTCGAGCAATGTATGCACTGTACATTAAAACAATAAACAAATAAATAAAAATAAAAAAACGCTGGTGGAGAATCGCAGGCAAATATGCAAGCGGATGATCAGGTATTATCTTCAGCCTGGGCGATGCTTTTCAAAACACCAAAACAGTTATGATACATCATCATAAAGAGGAACTGAAAGAGCGTCGCATCGAGATGAAGCACCTATTTTTAATAAAAATATATAGTACCACCCCATTTACCACCCCAACACCACCCCAAGTTATTTTATATAAAAGCACCTGCCCAATGTAAAAGAGGGATGTTTTGCTGGAAAAACGAGGAACACCAAGGCCTATGTATGGAAGCATGTGTGGCCGTGCCCCTCTGGTCATGTTAGAGGCATTACTGTACAGAGAAGCACGTCACGGATCCTCCCCCTCCATACCATAATAACCCGTCGTTGCTTCCCAAACACGCCTCTATATACACCGATTCCACTCCCGCCACCGTCTACACCGACTACACTCTCATCCGCGGTCCCGGAGAGCGTTCGAAACGTTGCCCTTGACCTATTTCCAACCGGGAACGGTATGAATTATGGTGTAGCTTTGATGGATTGTGCACTTGCCCCTGCAGATGCCGCGACACCGGCCGGAAAATCAAATGCACTGCTCACCGGATGCGCTCGGTTTCATTTGTTTGACTGGTTGTAAATGTGTCAGGAGGCACCTATAACACTGTAAATCTGCTCTCCACGCGTCATCTGTACAGTTGCTCGCGCGCTTCCTTGTTTCGGGCCAATTGCGGGGCCCGCAGCCACAGAGGAGGGGGTGGTCTCCGGTATCCGGTTCTTTCCGTAATCCTGAGCCGGTGGAATTTTAAATCCGTTCCTCCAGCGGGATCTGCTCAGTGGAGATTGTTTACGGGAACTGCTGGACTGCATTGTTTTTTAGAACGCTTAACTGTTGCAATGTAACGTGCGCATAACGCGCGCTGTTGTTTTAACTGATACATTATCGCACTTGCGTTGTTTAGAACGTTTCTATAGAAACTTCTAAGGATACTGTGCATGTAGAACGTTGAGTGGTTACATTGTATCTCTTGCAGAATGAGCGTTTCGGAGCGTTCCACTGTAACAGTGCAGAAGTGAGCAGAGCAGCCCACCGGGATCCGGTGTAAATATTCAACAAATGATAGAGGAGGAGCCGGTGCACGATAAAAGGGATGTGAACCGAGAGCAAAGAGCTTTGGACTCGGTTTAAAGCGCGCGCTCACTGTGTTCTCAGTTTGCTGGATGTCCTGCTGCTTTATTATGAAGAGTGATCTCTCATAACAGGATTTGGGCATTATCGATCGGATTATGAGTGATCATCCATGCAAAGTGACACGAGATTGACTTAGTTTCTGACCTTGAGGGGATTTATTTCGGTTCTTCTCTTCCACTCTTTCGGAAGCATATGATAAAAGAGTTATTCTGGAAACGCATCGGCATCCTTTCCGTATAGGATGCACCCAGAAAGCAATGAGAACACTGCAGGAGCAGCCAGCGGGACACCCGGCTCGGAAGAATCTAGCACCGAACCGCAGGCTGGACATACTGAACACCTTGCAGTGGAGCACAAAGAGCCGCAGGAGTACGAGGAACCGGAGCGCAAGCTCGCCCCGGAGGACAGCACGGTGCAGCTGATTCAAACCGGCTGCCCCGACAAGCGTCCGGCGACGCCGCCCGGCGCACACCCGGGGCCGGGGTTCGTTCCTCCGGAGGGGGGCTATGGCTGGGTCGTGGTGTTCGCCGCTACGTGGTGCAACGGCTCGATTTTCGGCATCCAGAACTCATTCGGGATTCTGCACATGATGCTGGTGAAAGACCACGAGGAACTAACGGACCAGGCGTCTCAGTTTAAAGTGGGTGAGTGTGTTTCAGTGCTTCACTAAGTGTTGTAAGTGTGAGGTGAAAGGAGATTCCAGGCACGCTTGATCCTGAGAGGCTTAAGGGATCATAACTGGTCTTTAGATCCCCAGAGTCTGGTGGCAGCCGCCTGGAGCTGCTCTCTGGACCCGCCACAGACAGAGGGAGACTCCCACTCACATCACACACACTGACACCTGCTACTGAGAACACACAAAATTAAAGGATGGCACTATTTACTTATGTTACCACAAAACATGTATATTTAAAGCTTTTATTGGAACAAAAGTGACGTTTTGAAGACAAGGATGTTTCATAGCGATCACAGCTGCAGGGCCCTTAAAATATCCTTTAAAATAATAATGTCAGTTTGTGCCAAGTTATATAATTGCTGTATGTATTGTTTAAATTGTTTAAATATATAGCTTCATTTATTAGCATCATTATTCCATCAGAAATTCTAATGCTTATTTGCTGCTCCAAAAACATTTATTATTATTATTATTATACATTTCACAATACATATTTATCATTGTAATATGCTGATTTGGTGTTCTGTGGTGGTGGTTCTTTCCATGTTATAAACAATTCTTTTTTTTTTTGCTGATTAATATCTTTGCCAAAGCATGATACATTTGTTTTCAGGTTTGATTTCTTTACTCTCAACTTTGATTCATCTATTGAATACTTACTAAATAAATCAAAATTTCAAGTAAAAATATTAAATACAAATTGCAAGTAAAAATATGCATTTATTTTTTAAATAGAGCTTGTCAAAAATGCTAGTATATCACACTTTCCACAAATATTTAAGGCAGCACAACTGTTTTCAACATTGATAATAATGAGAAATGTTTTTTGAGCAGAAAATCAGCATATAAGAATGATCTCTGAAGGATCATGTGACACTGAAGATTGGAGTAATGATGCTGAAAATTCAGCTTTGATCACGGGAAAAAAATGACATCTTAATATACTGTAGCTAATATATAACAGTTATTTTAAATTGCGGAAGTATTTTTTTACAGTTTAACCATTTTGCTGTATTTTAATCAAATAAATGCAGCATATATGTATTTCAACAACATGACAAAATGATTTGAAACTTTTGACATACAGTATCAAACCAGCATATAACTGAAAGCACCTAAAACCATCACTCGGCAAATAAACAGATTCTTTTCAGATTCTGATTATTATTACAAAAAGTTATTCTGGTTGTTGTAAAGCAGCATCAATTTCACAGTCTAAAGCATTTTGTTATCGCTTTCCATTTCTCACTCCATGCTCACAGGTCATCAGTCTATCCACACGTTTCTCATAAACACAGACCAATGGCGCAAACAGTGAAAATTCCTAGTCCTTGAATCATTTGCATTTTCCCAGTGATTTACTGAATATGGTCCATATGCTGTGCATCAGTGTGATGAAGCAGCAGTCAGATTGTGTGAACCAGACCAAGAGATCAATTCAGTGCTACACGCATCTTTCACGAACCCTTCTGAACCTGTAAATGTACCCGACAACCCCCCGAGCTCACTTCTGATCCTGTGCCCGAGCCAAAACAAGACCGAGTCCACATGCTAATAATCTCATAAATGTCTTCCAGGCCTCTGGTTGTTGTTCAGGAAATCGCCATCTGTCTTCCAAGCTGAGCTCCATTTTACGGCCAGCACGCAGTAAAAGCTCAGTTAGTTTTAAATCTCAGACTCCCACTTGGCTGTACAACATCACTATTTGATGTTTACATCTGATTATTAATAAAATCAGGCCCACAGGAGGAGGACAAATTAGAGGTTTGAGGAGAGTACTAATGAGCGTTATGGAGAAAGTGAGCTCGTTGGTTTCTCCCTTGTGTTTTATAAAGTGATACTGTGAAAAATTAAAATACTTTCAGGCCCGATACAGTTTTCCAGGTCATTGTATAAAACTGCTGCCTTTTTTCAGTTTGCTATTTTGTGTTAAAAGGAGTTTAAGATTAATAAATTCCATTAGGAAAGCATTAATACAATGAAAAACGTATTGATTTATTCTGAAACCATTTTCAGTCAGATTAAAAAAAAAAAAAAAATTAATAAATAATTTTAGGGAAATTACAAGTACTTAATTAAATATGAAGGACAAATACTGATATAGTTTTCTCTTGTAAATGATGTACTTAATAATCTTTAAAAAAATTAATTTATTAAATAAAAAGATAAAAAAATATTAAGTATTCAATATTTGTATATATTATTTTATTAATGTACTGTAATACTTGTATGTATGTATGCATGTGTGTGTTTTAAATAAATAAACTATTTAACTTGATTTATTTTAACTGACTTATTATATAATATTTACGATTCTTATTCTAATTTCTTCAAAATTTGGCACTCAAGGTCATGAAAATAAATGTTTTCTATATTTGATTAATCATTAATAGTTTATCATTAATTAGGTTTTTTAAAGATAATACAAACTAAAAAAATACTGTCATGAATAAACAAATAAGTAAAAAAAATAGTGACTGGATTTTTGTTGATATATTTATCATTTTTTTTAATCAAGTTTTGCACATGTATTAATTACACCTGTTCTCTAGAATGAATTTTTTGATTATAACTGCTAGCATCTTCTATTTTCCAGAGCAAATATTAACTACAAATATAAAACTCCTCCATAGACAAGTGTGTTTCACAACGCGGAGGATTTCTAATAAAATTCTCCTTCTCTGTCGCTCTCATTCTGTCTCTCTGCCTGACGGCCCTTTGTTTAATCTTCTGCGTTGGCTGTGATGTGAGCGTGTGTTAGGGATTTGATTGGTCTGTGAGGGGCTCATGGGTAGTGAGTGAACACACAGAGCTCAAAGGGGCGTGTCCTGCTTCCCCCCCTAGCCTATCTCACATGGTTTGGCCTGTCCCAACACGCACAACACCACAGTTATGTTTAATCTCAATAGGGGATTACAACAGACACTCCCACGCAGAACTTTACTTGCAGGTTAACACAAAAGCAGCTCTGTCTCAGCTGGGAACAAAATAAACTTTGAAACATTTTAAGTACTTTTGCAATGGATTACTTGTATTGTTTTAGATAGATTCAGCAGACCTAATGGAGCTCTGTTAGTGTAACAGTCAATGACAAATAAGTGTTTTTGATGAATAGGAACACTTTTTTAAATCTTATAAATATATGCTTTATATTTTTGTTTATTATATGCGGTTTTGAAAATATTTTATTGTTTTTGGATAATTTCTTTTCTCCTAGTTTTTAGTAACAATTAAATAATTATAATAAAAAGTAAAGAAAAAAATTGACAATAAGATTTGTAAGGTTTTTTTTGTTGTTTTGTTCAATAATTCTCTTTTGCTCACCAAGCCTATATTAATTTGATATTAAAATACAGCTAAAGCAGTTATATTGTGAAATATTTTTTACTCTTTTAACTCAAGCTTGACGTTAGTATATGTAAATTATTATATATTATAATTATAATTTCGTAATATTAGAAATTAATACTTTTATTTAGCAAGGATGCATTAAATTGATTAAAAGTGACGATAAAGACATTTATTTAATACTGCTTGGTTGTGTTTAAATGTAATAATGTTGTTTTTTAGCAGTAAATCAGAATATTAGAATGAATTCTAATCATTCTAATAATTTAATAAAGGATCATGTGACTGGATTGCTAAAATTTCAGTATTGAAATCCCATTTTAAAATAAAAAAGTTATTTTAAATTCTAAAGTATTTCAAAATGTTATTGTTTTTGTATTTTGGATCAAAGAAATGCAGAATTGGTGAACAGAAGGGAATTCTTTAAAAAACATAAAGAATCTCTATCTCTCCCTATGTCTTTACACACACACACACACACATACAGAAGACCGCTGGTAATGTATAGACTCAGATCATGTTACCTATATGTACTGGAGCACATGAACTCACATGCTCTCAGCTCGCTCTCTCTGCACATTCTTGTTTAGAAAGAGTTTGGGTTTTAGACTTCACAGTCTATTCTTTTCACAGCACTTTTCATCATTTTTGCAGTTACAACTAGTGTGGATAAATAAATGACTTTCATCAGCTTTAAGGGGAAAAAAGCATTGTGGATGTTTTGCTGTCTTGTAGTCTTGTTAGAACGTTCGAATATTAGAGATGCACACATGAAATGGATCAGCTGTGAGTGTTTAGTTTTTGATAATTGAATCAATCAGTTAATTTATCAACTGTTACCAATCAGTAACAGACAGGTCAGTGTCTCCTTTCTTTTACAGTCCTTGAAAATTTCCATGTCACGCTGTAATCTTGCAATTAAGTTGCAGTAACACACACACACCGCACACACACACCCGGAGCAGTGAGCAGCTATTGCTTCGGCAGTTGGGGGAACGGTGCCTTGCTCAAGGGTCTCACCTCAGTTGTGGTATTGAAGGTGGAGAGAGCGCTGGATATTCACTAACTCCACCCACAATCCCTGCCAGACCTGGGGCTCAAACCCACGACCTTTGGGTTACAGACTCTCTATCCATTAGGCCACGACTGCCCCATAAATGATTTGAAACTTCAGACTAGTGCCCCCTACGAGAAAGTAAACTCTTCCAGACTCTGTCTATGAAGCAAAGCGAACTTGTATCCTGCTTAAAACCTGAAATCCAGGGTTAAACACAAGTCTGAATACTCATCTCCGTGAAAGGCCTTTCTTCGCAGCGCAGGTGAAATGAGTTGAAGGACTGAGAACAGTATACAAGTGTTGGTGAAATGCGAAAGCGTTCGTTGGCTGCCTGGCATGTAACTGATAGTTTTCGAGCGCTGCTCGAATCCAGGACCCAGAGACAGTCAGTCTGTGAATATGCTGGACTGATGCCTTAGCTATCAAGCGACAGTAGAGCAAATTCATCCATTGTTTATGTACACTTGCTTACTTTTAAGCAACTAGAAGTATATTTAGAGCTGAATATTTTAACTAAATATTGTGCGTCCACCAGTTTAAATATTAGTGTACATTTTAGCACATAACTTATAAACCAAATGAGCCTATTTTTGTTCTCTGATTGATACAGTTTCTTTCAACCTACCCTTTATTTTACAGCAAATGAGTCTTAAATCATCTCCAAATCATGCTGGTCAAAAGTTATTCAAATCCTTTTGATACACCAAAGCATTTATAACTAAGTTATTTTAAAGGAATAAGGACTCTTTTTTTTTTTTTTTGACGTATTGACATACAACTTGTTTTGCAACATTACAAAGTGCAGTTTCTTTGAACATCATAGGTGTTTTTTAATGCAAACTTGCTGTGTACAGTTGTTTATTAGTCATTAGTATTGTGCAACAAGTTCTTTGCAAATCAAAACACAGGCAAATACTTTCAAGCAATGTTATTTTAGTGTATATAGTTGTTGTTGTTATTATTAAATCAAATATGATTTCTTTTGATTTTTGTGTGTTTTTTTATTTTTATGTTTTAGATTAATTTTTATTTTAGTTTTCGTTTATTTTAGTACATCAGGTCTAAACAATTTTATTTTATTTCATAAATAATTTTTATTCTAAATTATAATGAGAATTGTTGTCTTGGCAAAAAGTTTTTTTTTTAAATTATTGTTATTATTATTATTTATTAATATTAATTATTAAATATTAATATTATTAATATTAATTATTAATTAAATAAATATGATTTATTTATTAGTTTTTCATTTTAGTTTTATTTAACTATAATATACCCGGTGAGAAAAAATACTTAATCTTGTAAAGAATATTACATCATTATTTTTGCTCGAAAAATAAATATGTTAAATATTGCCCTGCAAGAACATCTTCCATATATTAATATAAAGCATCTGAATCCCGTTCAAATCCAGTAACTAGATTAGCAACCCGTCTCTTTTTCCTTATGGTCATGGTACATTCACACAATACCCCAGCGCTCACGAAGAGTGCCAGGATGAGTGTGTATGAATCTGTCATTTGATGATTAGAGAATTTTTCCCTCAATATGTGCAGCTGGGGATTGTGTGTGAGAGCTGATTGAGCTCAAGGCACACAGCCTTTTTTTTTTTTTTTTTGGCTGGATTAAACAAACACCCTGTGTCGGTTGTTGATATTAGCTTTGCTGTTTAATAGAAAACCTTCAGGCAAAAGATGAGAAATGTTTCCTGTCTGGCTTTCACACATGTAACATGATTATCACTGTCAACTGTTCACATATTCATATACTTTATTTAGCCATAGATGTTTAAGTCAATTTGTCACTGCACAGGACAGAAGGGATGGATCGGGGCCAGATCTGTCACCATAGTGAAATATTCCACTCTGGACCCAGGAGGGATTGATTTGTGAATACATCTACAACTGGAGTCAAAGAAATTCAGGGTAAAAGCAGACAGCGTTCATTATAAAAATCTGACATCACATAAAACCCATTTAATTAAACTTCAAGATATAATAACAGATACTGCATTCTTTACAGTACAATAGGCCTCTTCTTTCATTTTGCTCAGTTATGTTGTGTAGAGAATTGTGCTTTAAAGTGATTCATTGCACTGCACTAGTGAGCTGTTTTCTGTATAAGACATTAGCTGCTTTAGGGAAGTAACTAGAAGAATGATTTAGTGCAGTAAACAGTAAAACTGAGCAGCAAATTAATGTGTTCAAGATTATGATGATAAAGTAATATACTACGAAAACAAATAAGATGGTATCAAGTGTTTCTGCAGCTATTGAATGACACAGCTTTGTGCCCAAGAACAGTTAATCTGCTACTCACGTTGTGTGCTGAACCATGGGGACTGATCCGTACCGATCTACTATTCCTAGAACCCCTAGTAGATTTAAAGTGCCCCTATTATGCCATTTCAAGTATGATCTTTCATGCAGTGTGCAATGTAGCTGTTTGTGAACATAAACTATCTGCAAAGTTGTGACGCAGACAGTGCATGATAAATGAAGTTATTCTCTAGCAAAAAAAAAGAGTTGTCAGCAATGCGAATCTTTCTCTGTTACGGATCCACGTAACATGTTTGCATAATGTCCACCCTCGTTCTATGTCGCGAACAACTTGCCCCGCCCACAAACAGTACAATTTCCATATGGATTACGTCATGTGAAGAAGACGCTGTACAACACCTCAGCAGTACAGTCTCTTGTTGTGTTCGCGTCATTTTACTGATGACTGCTTTTCCAATCTTGGAGTACAACGTGATATTCACCAAATGCTTGGTCTTAAAAGATGGATCTGTGCCCAGTTTACATAGCCCGGCTTGCTCCTGTGAACTTCTACCTGTAAGAATGATTAATAATTGATGATTGTATTTTCTAGCGATCGTCCAAAATACGTATTTGTGTACGTTATGTTGTGTTACAACCCTGCACATGTATTTCTGTTGATCAGCTGTGGGCCTAATGTAGTCTAAACATTGTGATTGATGCAGCTTGACTGTCTGTCTCATTAGTTTAAGTAATTAAGTTAAACGATGCTTGACGCAGTGTAATGTATTGTACAGTGCTGAAGTTCACAATGTAGAGGTGTGCCCGATTCACTTATAAAAGCACTTTCCACGGTAGTCCTTGATAACTACAGTAGTTGACGTATTCTCTCAGAAAGCACCTCTAATAATGTCAGAAAGTATATTTTTGGTACAAGCTCTGTGTACACCAATCATAAAGGACTGCGCCATGTGACAAATCACAGCAGTGAGTACTCACAGAGAGGCGAGGTTTAGACAGACTGAGTCTTCGAACTGCTTCACTCGAGTCGTTTACGAATCATTTAGAAATTGGGTCAAATTAAATCTATTTTAGGAGAGAACTAAAGTGTTTTTTGACCTTGCATACATGTAAACCTCTTTTAAGAGACTCATAGAGCAATATCAGCCACCTTTAAAATGGCATAATTGGGGCACATTAATAAAAACTTGTTATGACAAATTTAGGCTACACTAAATAATGAAGATATTGTGTTAAGTAATAGTGTAATGTACTGCATATATTAAGCTTAATGCTCCCATTTACAGTCTACGTTAACTAAGGACTTTATGGGCATGGCTTTCCAGAGGTAAATCTGACATTGCACTGTTTTTACAAGCTGTTTCATTGACCGTGGATGAAGCACTGTTTGAATGATTACATGCTGCATACTGTTTCAATCAACGCTTTCTGATGTTTAGTAATGTTGAATGTCAATAGAAAACTGACCAAACGTAAAATCCCAGACAATTTATTTAATTTCCGCCCCAGGACTTTGTAAATTTCATAACCTACTGTATATGTCAGCAGCTGAACGGGTTGTTTCAAGTTTGCTATGCAAGTAATGCAGCACAACCGCCTCAGTTTGTGGAGAATATGCAAAGCAGTGGTGACCTGAAAGTCTGTTCAGTGATTATGTTGTTGTAGGTCACACCTACCATTTCTAAGACCTTCAATTTTATAGAATTAAAAAAGTTACTATTAGAGCTTTTCCATTTAAATTTGCATAAGGATTTTTTTAAATAATAGAAATTAATT
>JAUYWG010000048.1:5106244-5127180 GCA_034779775.1 Enteromius afrohamiltoni
GTCAAACACTAACATTAATAGCATTTAATTTAAATTCAGTCTACAATAAATTTTCATTTATTTGCAATTAATATGCAGCATTACATTCAGTTGACACTTATTTTTTATTTGTTCATTTTATTTTTTATACATAATTATGTATTTATTTTTTAAGTATGCTAAAGTGAACTTCTTTTTCACAAAGGGAGATTTCACTAGTTTTATTGTTTCATCATCTGAATCTATTGGGATTGCTTTCAGAAATTCAAAATGAAAGATTTAAGATCAGAACAATGTTTCTGAATGTTGTAAGCAAACACTGTCCAAGCCCTTTGTTGTTTGGTCCAAAGTGGTTCAATTTCGATTCCACCACCCCCTCTTCCAGTCCAAACATTTACAACGGACTCCTTTTCTGGTTTGTTTTGTTCCTAGCTGTGCATTATTTATAACAGGTTAAAACTAAAAACCTCTTATATTTTTTGCTTTCTGTGTTTTTTTTTTTTTCTTTTCTTCTTTTTCTTGGAGAAGTAAGGTAATCCATTCCTAATAGTCAATGGAATGTTTAATCCTTCAAACGTGGCCTCAGATTCACACACACACACACACACACACACACACACACACTTTATTCAGCTCATGTTTTCTGCATGATCTTTTATCCAAGCTGTTAGAACCTGGTCGCCCAGAACACTCTATTCCTAAACAGAGACTCTTTGCATTGTTCTAATCTTCTGAACTCGTAGTTCCAACCGAACATCACAGAAAGATCGGTCATTTGCAAAGCTAACAAAACAACAAACAAAACCCTTGACTGTGAAACCTGTGGAAAACATACGTCTCGTACAACTCCATAAGCCAGCGGGAGCCAGGGGGGCCTTATGTAAACCCTGACTTTGTGTTCTTCTACAAAATATGGATAAACACTCATTTGCTTGGTTTGTTAATGTACCGCTTCCTCTTTGGAATCATGGGGCCACATTTCCACTGAACCTCGGCCAAGAATGACTCACAGAGGAGGGCTCACGCACACACACACACACAGATCCACGTCAAATATTGAACCAGTGTCCTTAGACTCCAGACATACTGTGCAGACATTAAACTACCTTTGAACCATGAAAAAACATGCAGTGTATTTGTTTGTCTGAGCTTGACATCGATTGTAACTGGCCAGTGCTCTAAATAGAGAGATGATGGACTTTCTTCTCTTTGCAGAATTATCACACAATGTTCATTTTTAAATCTAATTTGCTAGTTTCTTGATCTTATTGAAGACAAGTAAACAACAAAGAAATAAGTGGCAAGCAAGTAACAAATAAATACTAGCCTATAGGAGCAAGCAACCCTGACACTAAAATGCGGGTTCAATGCATAGCCGTGGCTCGTTTGGATTACATTGATGTAGGCGTGTTGCTGTGTTTGTATTACTTTGCGTCAGGTACATGTACAGTATAGTAACAATACTTGGAGTGAGCACACTGGTCGGCCCATCTGGTTTGATCTGTTAAAGTGAACCTTTTGGCCATGTTTCTGTGTTGTTGTTGCTCAGTAATGTCATAGATGGTGGGCGGTGCTTGGGTGATGACTGAAGGCGGTGACTGAGTAGATCCGACATCACATTTTTACGGAAGTCACAGCAGCTCATGAAAAATCATAGCTACTTTATTCAGGCTGTGTGCAGTTTACTGTGGATTGAGTGTTTTGAAACTTATATGGTAGTTACATAACCCCTAGACCTCACTTATCATGAAAAAAAACAGGAAATTTTACATTTGACAATATGGGACCTTTAATGATCTATCATGTTGGAAATACCTTTTACACAAACCCACCCCTAAACCTACCCGATAGGGTTAACAAATGCAAAATTAATGTAAGAAAGCTTTTGTTGATGCAGCTGTGCAATTTGAACTTCCTTGTGCGAATTTGAGTTGTTTTGTTGGGGATTTGTATCGGTTCATCATCAACCGACTTTGAAAACTCATAAGTAATACTCAAAGCTGGATATGTGACGCTAACATTCATCACTTTGCAAATCTTGCAGCATGTTAAAAAATGTTTGAATTCATAACACAATGTTCTTCCGGTTATGCAAAAATTTGCCTACCTGCTGTGGTACTGAAAATCATACTTTGTGTAAAATTGAATAAAAGTTGTGGGAGTTTTACTGCCTTTAGTGTTCATTTCAGCAGTAAACTGCAGTGGTTATATATTTATGTTTTTTTCGCAGAGCTGTAGAGGCATGTATTTCCAATTTTATTTATGTTGGTAAAAATAGAAAACAAGGTGTTTTTCAGAAATACAGAAACTGAATAGATGCACAATACTGAAATATACATTCATTTGGATTGGGGTTACAAATTATTCCATCAAGAGCTGATTTTCTTTGTCTTGTTGTTTGATTAAAATGAATTACATGGACAGCAGCATCTGTGCTAATACACAGATATTTTTGAATATACTGTAATGCATCCCATTTTGTTTGTGTAATACTCCCTGTTGTTTATGAATTATTGACCTAAATAAGCTCTACGAGAGCTGTCAGTTAAAACATGGGAAACTTGTGTTACTTTACTAGTTACTTTTAAAAAGTTATCTGATACTTGTAATGTGCCACCCCCGACACTGTTCAAGACTGATATAAAATTGGATTAGTGAGTGTTTTCCCACATTCATCACGTGAGAAAACTTCGTTCACACAAAATAATCTCAAAGCAGGTTGATTTGTGAATGACCTTATTAGTGGTGTTTTCTGTTGTCCCACTCGGGGTTTGGGATTTGCATTGTGTGACTTGTTGAAAAGAGGTGTGTAGTTGTAGCTTAAGCAGGCAAAAATATCCCTGATTTAGACTGAGCCGTTGAGACATGAGGGCAGTAAGAAACATAGCAATTATATAGCAATGCACTAAAAATACTTGACTTGACAACATCTTAGCCTCCCAAAACATTATAGTATCGTGGCATTGTAAAGTCATGTTAATATACTTGATTTATTGATCACATCTTGTTTTTTTTTTCTGTCTCCAGCATGGGTTGGTGCTCTGGCGATGGGGATGATCTTCTTCTGCTCTCCGGTGGTCAGTATGTTCACAGATCATTTTGGATGCAGGAAGACGGCTGTCTGCGGAGCCTTTGTGGCCTTCCTTGGTCTTCTCACCAGTTCATTCGCAACGTAAATATCTTCTTTTTTTCATACCTTTTTTTTTTATTAACAATATTTACAGATAGCATGTTTTATCATTTTCTGAAAATATATATATAATGTATATTATTTCAGAAAAGTTACATGTTTTTTTTTAAAACACATGATATGTCTATATATTTTATAAAATATGTATGTTTTTCTTGGAAATTTAAACAAACAAACATTTTATTATTTTTTTATATTATTATTTATATATGTTTTTTATTGTCATGCATTTTACTTTGAAATATTTATTATTTGGATTTATTTCATACAATTTGAATAGAACTGATAAAGAACTATATACACAGAACAAAATTAAATTACTCAAATAATGTGATGGTTCAATGTAATGTGACACACAAATGACATCATTTCCTGTAAATGACCCATGCATTGGGACCTTGTTTTTTTTTTTTTTTTTTTTTAACCTTAGCAAAATAGATATATTTTACACAAAATGCTCATCCAGCACTATTTGCTAATTGTAAGAAAATATTTTTTAGGAAATCATACTGTAAATCATGCAATTCATTAATTTACATAACAAGAATTTCATTTTATTCTTTTGTTTTTGCTCTTTTTACACACACACACACACACACACACACACGTATATTTATATAAGCAGACATAAATAAAATATTTTCCACAAAACCTTTTAATATAATAATAAGTTAATATATATTTTATATATAATTTTTTCATATTTATTTTTATATTTTTTATCCAAAAACAATTATAGTTATAAACTTTTTTTTTTCAAAACATTTATTATTATGTTGTGTGTGTTTTTTTTTTTACTTTTATTTTCAGGCAAAATTGTTGAAATATGCGTGGCACATTTGTTTGTTTCTCTTTTACATGGGTAAGACATCAGTCAATAATGTCTCCTTTCACTCATTTTGTGTGTTCAGGTCTTTGGAGCTTGAGTTTTATAGAGATGTTGTGGTTGAAGTGATGGAGGCAGACAAATCACTCTGCCTCCTTAAGTGTGCTTATATAAAAGGTTACAAAAACACACTGACACACTTTTAAGCAAAAGGACAAATGCGTAGGACAACAGGATGTGTACGGCACAAGATTTATATAATCTTTGCTTTCTTTTTCGTTCCTCCTTTCCTTCATTCTTTTCCGTCTCATTGTTTTCTCACAGTGCCTTCTTTCTGAGATCTGCTGGAGTGCTGGTTTTATTCCAAGCTGAAAAAGCTCTTGCTGTTGTTAAAAAAAAAAAAAAAAGGTTGGAAAGAATGGTCTGCCTGGTCCTGCTGCGTTTAGAGTCTGAAACACTCAAACAACCCAAACACTAGTGCATGCAAACACACACACACAACGACACACACACACAAACTATTTCCCTCCCTTCCTCAGTCTTTGAACACAAGTGTCTCCTGCAGGGTTGAGTTCCTCTCTTCCATCCCACAATCCATCATTTACACTAACGTCTGTTTGGTCATTTGGTGATTTGGATGTGAAATGCTTGAGTTTAAATAAGGAGAGAAAAACAAAGTCAACAGTTCTGCTCTTTGTGTGAGTTTATTTCTAGTTCGTGTGAAACTATCTTGCAGAAGTTACTTATGGATATCTGAGAAAATCTTACTTTCAAAAATAATTATTTTTAGAGAAAAGTTATCTGGATGTAATTTAAAAAAAAAGAAAAAGAAAAGAAAGAAAGTATATTAGGGTAAACCGGGTTTAACCGTTGCTCGGTACTACCGGTACTTTAGAAAACCTGCTACCGTAACATTAAACATTTTTTAGTACCGTCTTGGTACCGAAGTACCGGGTCTTTTGACAACACTAGTCTCAAAATTGAAGTGGAAAAACACACAACAGTCTGATCCAACTTTGATGTAATATCCTTAAAACCAGTCAAAATGAGTCTCAGTAGCACAACCCCCACCTGTGAACGTCAGGCCCTCATGAAGTATCTGACCGTTGAGCAGACACATGCACATTTGTGGCCTACTGGAGGTTATTTTGCAGGGCTCTGGCAGTGCTCCTCCTGTTCCTCCATGCACAAAGGTGGAGGAAGCGGTCCTGCTGCTGGGTTGTTGCCCTCCTATATAGGCTATTACGTATGTTTACAGTAAACTCATTCCTTTGATAAGTAGCCATGGTATAAGCTGATAAATATTCTGGTATTGTGTAACCGTGCGTCTAAATTCACTCTTGCCGCCCTGCCAAGCAGTGAAATTCTGCATTATGACTGGTTGCTGATAAAAAGCGTCATAGCTCATTACTTTAAAGTTAACCTGATTTCAACTCTCCTTGATGCTCTCGCTGTCCATGACGCGCCTCTCTGCCAGTTTACATTTAAAATGAATATCTGCTACTTTGACGCTCTCTTCCGCGTTGATGTGAACGCGCGGTAACGACCCCTCCACATCGGCCGTTCAGTATTGCACTGAGCGTTGTGCATTATCCCTTCCATAATTAACGTAACTATTAAACAGCCCCATCTCAACAATCGCATTGATTTAACGATACACTGAATTCACCTGGTCTGGGGTGACAGTCCTCCTCCGGACTTTTTTGTCGTTTTCTCCTGTTTATTTGGTCTCTTTTCTCATCGCCATTGTTATTGCTCTCTTCCATTCCAAACCTATAATAAAAACTACATAGATCAATTAAAAAAATACTAGCTAATTTAAATAAAAATAAAACCATAAACTTAAAAAAAATGTTTAAAGACACTAAAAATTACTGACATAAAAATGACAAAACAATATACTTGCATTTAAAAAAAATAAATAAAAAGATGTGTAAAAAGTAATAGTAGTAGTAGTAGTAGTAATAATAATAATAATACTATTATAATTTATATACTTAATATATAATTATATAGATTCTATTAATAATAGAACAAGTTGCGGCTTCAATACATTTATATTTTTCTTTCATAAAAGGCCATAATTTATGTATAGCTTATTTGCAGTACACTGGGATTAAGTAAATTGCTTTAACAGAAAAAAAGGGTATAAAGGTGAAAGTTTTTACAGCTTTTCATCGGCAATGTTTTTTTTCCCTTTCTTCTCTCCACAGCACGCTCGGTCTTCGATACTTCACATATGGGATTCTATTTGGCTGCGGATCGTCGTTCGCATTCCAGCCATCGCTGGTGATCCTGGGGCATTATTTTCGACAGAGACTGGGTTTGGCCAATGGCGTGGTGACGGCAGGCAGCAGTCTCTTTTCTATGGGGCTCCCCGTATTGCTCAAGAAAGTGGTGGAACCGCTGGGCCTCCCCAGAACCTTCCAGGTCCTCAGCATCTTCATGCTGGTCCAGTCGCTGCTGGCCCTCACCTTCAAACCACTCATGCCCAGTGGGATGTGCCCGATGCCAGGCATGGGAATGGACGGGGGTGTCCCATCCGGGCTGGAGTCAGCAAGTAGGTGGCAGAAGGGCCTGGCCAAAATCAGGAAGTACTTTAACGTGCGAGTGTTTGGAGTGCTGACCTATCGGGTTTGGGCGTTTGGCGTTGCCACAGCGGTGCTGGGATACTTCGTTCCCTATGTGCACCTGGTGAGTTGTGTGACTTTCAGTTTATTTTAATATTATTTATGTCTTGCTTGATAATACTCTGAATTTGCTTTTTTTTTTTTGGCAGCACTTTCTAAGAAGTCATATTTATAATAAATTATTAGGATATTCTTAAGTATATTACATTATTAGGATATTCTTATTCTTCTCTGCACAGTATCTTGTGAGTGGTTAGGTGCTGAGTGTTATTCGAGTGTTTCCTGTGAGGCTAATATTGAGGCTAATGTCAGCTAACTAATACTTTTAACCAAAAAAATGCATTGTTTACTAATACTCTTGGGTTTATATAGTAGACTGAAGCAGGGTAGTTGCAGAGTTACTTATCAAAGGCTGTCTAAAGGATACCATCAAAATAATCATACTGGTGTTATATATAAAAAGCAAATGGTTCATATTACACATTCATCGGATCTGATATCTGTTGAATTGTCAATAAATAAATTGTAATTTATGTATTTTTTATTTTCAACATTATTTTCTTATTTTCGTAAGTCCAGCACATTCTTAAAACTAGGATTCTGTTGGATGCTTCCATTCGTGCTGGACTTACGAAAATAGAGAAATAATCGTGTCCATGCCACGAAAAAAAAAACGTGCGACTGGGCTGTAAAAGTTCTGACAACAAATAAGCAAATATTTTATATTTAAGTTTTTATTTAAGTTAGTTTAATTTTTAGTTCTTGATCTTGGAAAACTTTTAGTTCTTTTAGTCTATAAATAATGGAAAATGCTAACTTTAGCCTGATAGCACTAAAAGTGAATGTCCTACCCTCCCTGCATGTCTAAAGCCATGCCTCCTGAATGCTTGACATGCAGAGGACTGGGACTGGGACACTTCCAGCTACATTATGTGTGACTCACCAGTGAGTACAGGATTAAACTTAATAATAGTACAGTTAGTAAAAGATAGTAGTAAAAGTACTATGATAGCAGGAAGGAAGATCGGGTTATTGTTTTCACTCTCTTGTCTGCACAAACATGGTGCAGGGGTATGTTAATACATACATTGACAGACCGGTAAGAAAGCCAATCACAATGCTCAAGACAGAGCATTTTGATTTTTACAAACATTTCTTTGTCCTGCGCCATCCACAGAATATTTCAACTTTCAACCAGCATAACAGAAAATGTTTCTGAAGGCAATCGCCTATTGCACCTTTAACTATAGCAACCCTGGACAATACCAGAGTATGGGCTCCCTTCCAAGTCAAAAGTGAAATGGAAACAGGACCATTTTGATAAAAATAATTTGCACAACAATTTAAATATCCCAATTTAAATCAAGATACATTTATGTGAGAAGCAAAATTACTTATGACGTTAAGTAAAATTAAGGACCTAAATCAAAGGGGAAAACTATTTTTATATTTCTCTGAAACTGAGCTCAGAAACAGGTCTGTGTCAAGCCACACATCTGGGGAAAATATTGCTGTGTTGAAGGTTCACAGAAGCTTGTGGTCTCCATTACCCTTATTGGCAGAAGTTTGAGACAACCAGGACTCTTCCTAAAGCTGACCTCCTAACTAAACTGAGCAATTGATGGAGAAGGACTTTGGTTAGAGTGGCTACCAAGAATCTGATGTTCACTCTAGCTGAGCTCTGTTACCATATGTGGAGATATGTCTACAGAAGGACAAACATCACTTCAACGCTCCACTAATCTGTGCATTATGGCCATATGGCAAGGCTCAATCCACTCCAGTGAGGATGCATGAAAATACACTTGGAATTTGCAAATGATAACCCTCTTTTTTTGCAAAGGGGGACTCATCAGAGTAGAAGGAACACTCAGTGCAGCAAAACATAGAGAGGAAACCCAGTCCAGAGCATTCACAAACTCCGACTGGACAGAAGATTAACCTAACAATAGGACAATTATCCTAAACGCACAGCAAGAGTGGTTTGTAGATGACTCTGAATGTCCTTAAGTGGCTCAGTCACAACCTTAGCTTGACCTAAGGCTGGGTGATAAAACACTAACGATATGTTTGGTTGCATTAACAAAAGCACTCGCTCTCTGGCAACCTAGCAAGGTAGGGCGTGATATGGTAACAGCGTGTAACGTGTAACAGTATCACGTTTGGTTGCGCCATATCGTGGTCTCGAGCTGGTCTGCTGGATTGCTCTTGGTCCTTATTTTAAATGGGTCATAAAAATATCAATTTATAATATCAAGGATATCGACCGATATGAAACACTGATATTGTGATACAGTTTTCAGCCATATAGCACAGCCCTAGCTTGAGCCCAATCAAATATTTCTGGAGAAACCTGAAAATGTCTGTCTGCCCCTATCTAACTTGACAGAGCTTTACAGAGTTGAGGTTAAGAGTGGTAGATAATTGCCAAATGATGATCATGATCAAAGCTTGTTGCATCATACCCCAAAATGCCTGAGGCTGTAATGGAGCTTCAGCTAAGTGCTGAGTTAAGGGTATGAATACTTATGCAATCTACTTCTACTTAAATTTTAAATAAATGTAGTTTCGACAATTCACTATTCTTTATGCAAGGCATGTCGTAATTATGCTTCTCGGGAATACGTTTTTTTATTTATATGCATGTTTACAGTATATATCCCTTCTAAAGTGGTGGGCAATAAACAATCCACAGGGGAAAGATACAGTATGTTGAGGCATATTTATCATTTTTGAATGCTAATTGAACTGCATGTTACTTAGGTTGAGAGTTATAATAATTACCCTCACTAATCCAACATTCCCTGTGTAGCAAATTGAAATCAAATGACTTCAGTGATTCAGTAGACACAAATGATAAATATTTAGAAACGTGGCACAGCAGGTGGATAGCACTTCTCGCTCTCACTAGGGAGTTTTTTTCTTTTTCATGCCAGATTTTGAGCATAATTAATATCTCACTTTCTGCACGGTTGGCACGCTGCCCTGGTGTGCTGTAAGTGAAGTTACACCAGAAAATCATAATGATGGATCTTATGCACACCAGGCCTATAGATTTTTACAGATTTACATGCTGGAATTTTCAGAATAATACAAGTGCAGTTGGCTGAAGTGATGAATAATGTCAAGCTAATTAATATAGAAGATCTTCTCGAGCCATATAATGGTTCAGATTCAGATGCGTTCAATGACTGATTGTTACAAGTCTGCAAATCTAAATTTAGCAAAACTGTGACGCAAATTCTTTTTCCAAACATTTAATTACATTTGAGGTCATGATTTGAAATCATACTGACCTATTCTGCATTATTTAAGAATTTATTGGTCATGATACGTCCTTTCTTTTACCCTAAAAACTTGAAAGGACTTTTTAAAGGTGCTATATGTAGAATTGTCACCAAAGGCTTGAATTAGGTGTTGCAGTCCACATTTAAAATACTGGAGAGGGTTTTATAGCCGGTCCTTCCTTCTCAGACTTGAAGCAAGCAGGTTGCCAGACTGAAAAACAGAAAAAAGCACACATGATGATACGCTGTTTCCACCAACTGGCAACCCAGGGTGCCAAAATCCAATTGGGTAAACTAGCAGTGGGCCGGTTTCACAAACCAAAACAAACATAGACATTCGGGCCAGAACACACATTTTCATATGAGAATAAATGACTGTAGCATTTTATAATCTTTTATAAAAAACAAGTATGTTAACTTAGCATATTTTTTCAATATTTGCAAACATATGGTATGGTAAATATTATGGTATTTTAATGCCTTAGTTAAGTCAAAAACATACAGCACCTTTTATCAAACTAATTTCAGACTGTAGAGTACAAAAGAGAGAAAGTTCTCGCTACTCTCTTCTTAAAAACAAATAGGATGCTGTCTAGTTTGAAAAATCACAATAAATGTTTACAAGCCAACAACCAATTTATGAAGACAAAGTGAACAAAACACCTCCAGTTTACAGTCAGTCAAACCAGTGTGCATTTAACGTTAAGAAGCAGAGGAGGCTATAGGAGCGATGCAGCTGCCCCATGCATAAATAATGATTTTGGGTTCGGCAAACTGAAATATTTACTGCACTCTGCATGACAGAAAGCCTATGTGATGAGTCCACACATGTTGATGATCAATTATTAACTCGGCGTGTGTCATCTCAGGTCAGACTCTTGGGATTTCTGTCCTTGTTTCACCTTTCCTTCTCTCATTCTCAGTTGTCATAGTGATGGACATACTTTTACATGGATACCTGAATTACTCAGCCGTAATTGTGCTTCTCTCTTGTTCTCAGAGAGAATTAAGCTGAGAATTAGTTTCTAGTCGCTGAACTGCATAAATGGAGTTTGGGTCACAGTGATAAACAGGCCATAAAATGTGATGATATAAGAGGATGCACTGTTTGCTGCAAGAAAAGCTTGAAGCAGATGGTTCCATCATGTTTCCTTTCCCTGTGCAACACAGTAATTCAAACCTTTAATTGGTCAGTGTGGTTAGTAGAGATGTGCTCAAATTCACATCCACTTGGAGTCTTTTTTTTCCCCAGCAAGGATGTATTTAATTGAACAGTGTAAAAGCTGATATAAACGAAAATTTATATAATTAAATTCTACAATAAAAAAATCCACAGAAAACGCATTATGGATTTCACATAAATATAAAGCAACAAAAACATTTATAATGGTCAGAAATCTTGTATTGTAGTATATTGTAGTGAAGTATCTGAAGGATTCTGAAAGATCATGTGGCCCTGGAGAATGGAATAATGGGATTGAAAATTCAGCTTTGCATCACAGGAATCAATTAATATTAAATTAAAATTTATATATATATATATATATATATATATATATATATAATATATATATTAGTGGTGGGCCGTTATTGGCGTTAACGTGCTGCGACTCTTATCGCCGAAAAAAAAATATCGCCGTTAATCTATTCACAAAGTTGGGTTGGTAGCTGGGTCTATACTACACAAGCTATGATGAGTTTACCTTGATATTTTAGCACGGAGGTATACCTAGCTGAATTGCACTGTAGCCCTATTCGGACAGGACTTGCACCATAACACCTCCATGTTCACAGACGTGAGAGGGTGTGTTTTGTACATCTGGGTGTCACAGAGATCACGCGCTCTGTATCCGTACATTGCTATAGTCATTCAGGTTGATTACAATTAATATAATAACAAATACCATGATGAAGCTAAATGGCAAAAGCAAACAGCAAAACCATGTTAATGTGTGCTTACTTTAGTTTAACTGTTATGATTTTTATTTGTAGTAACGTTAAACACATGTTTAATTTTGATAAGTGCAGAAATGAACGTGAGTAATTTTACCTGATACTGATATTACAATAGCCAGTCTTAACAGTTTATGTGATCTGGCTCTTTATTTGTGTTTATTTATTTATTTTATACATCAAAATATATTAAATGTGCATGTGGTAATTTTCACTCTTTGTTATTGCAGGCATTTGCTAAAATAATTTAAGTTATTTTTTTTCCTTTTTAATGTACACACAGCACCCCATATTGACTGAAAAAAACTAAATTGTTGACATTTTTGCAGATTTATTAAAAAAGATAAAATAAGTATTCAGACCCTTTGCTCAGTATTTAGTAGAAGCACCTTTTGATCAAATACAGCCATGAGTCTTTTTGGGAAAGATGCAACAAGTGTTTCACTCCTGGATTTGGGAATCCTCTGCCATTCCTCCTTGTAGATCCTCACCAGTTCTGTCACGTTGGATGGTAAACGTTGGTGGACAGTTGGGTTTAAGTCAGGGCTCTGGCTGGGCCGTTCAAGAACAGTCATGGAGTTGTTGTGAATTCACTCCTTCGTTATTTTAGCTGTGTGCTTAGGGCCCAGTCTGAGGTCCTGAGCACTCTGGAAAAGGTTTTGGTCCAGGATATCCCTGTACTTGGCCGCATTCAGTCGTCCTGTCCCTGCAGCTGGAAAACACCCCCCACAGCATGATACTGCCACCACCATACTTCACTGTTGGGACTGTATTGGACAGGTGATTAGCAGTGCCTGGTTTTCTCCACACATACCACTTAGAATTAAGACCAAAAAGTTCTGTCTTGGTCTCATCAGACCAGAGAATCTTGTTTCTCACCATCTTGGAGTCAGGTGTTTTTTTAACTCCAAGCGGTCTTTCATGTGTCTTGCTCTGAGGAGAGGCTTCAGTCGGGTCAGTCTGTCATAAAGCCCCAACTCATGGAGGGCTGCAGTGATGGTTGACTTTCTTCAACTTCCTCCCATCTCCTGACTGCATCTCTGGAGCTCAGCCAGTGATCTTTGGGTTCTTCTCTCCTCTCTCACCAAGGCTCTTCTCCCCTGATAGCTCAGCTCTAGGAAGGGTTCTGCTTGTCCCAAATGTCTTCCATTTAAGGATAATGGAGGACACTGTGCTCTTAGGAACCTTAAGTGCAGCAGAAATGTTTTTGTAACCTTGGCCAGATCTGTGCCTTGCCACTATTCTGTCTCTGAGCTCTGACATGCGTTGTGAGCTGTAAGTTCTTAGATAGACAGGTGTGTGGCTTTCCTAATCAAGTTCAATCAATATAATCAAACACAGCTGCACTCAACTGAAGGTGTAGAACCATCTCAAGGATGATCAGAAGGAATGGAAAGCACCTTAGTTAAATATATGAGTGTCACAGCAATATTAAACTGATATTTCAGTTTTTCTTTTTTAATAAATCTGCAAAAATGACAACAGTTGTGTGATTTTTACCCCCACACCATCACACCTCCTCCTCCATGCTTCACAGTGGGAACCAGGCATGTGGAATCCATCTGTTCACCTTTTCTGCGTCCCACAAAGACACAGCGGTTGGAACCAAAGATTTCAAATTTGGACTCATCAGACCAAAGCACAGATTTCCACTGGTCTGATGTCCATTCCTTGTGTTTCTTGGCCCAAACAAATCTCGTCATCTTGTTGCCTCTCCTTAGCAGTGGTTTCCTGGCAGCTATTTGACCATGAAGGCCTGATTCATGCAGTCTCCTCTTAACAGTTGTTCTAGAGATGGGTCTGCTGCTAGAACTCTTTGTGGCATTTATCTTTTCTCTGATCTGAGCTGCTCTTAACTTGCGAGTGCGAGTGTGCAAAGCAGTAATCAGAGCAAAGGGTGGCTATTTTGAAGAAACTAGAATATAAAAGATGTTTTCATAATAATTTAAATAGAAACAGCTATTTTAAAATGTAAGAATATTTCACAATATTACTGTTTTTATTGTATTTTCATGAAATAATAAATGCATCCTTGGTGAGCATATGAAAAATCTATCTAATCCCTTTTTTTACAATATGCATTTTATGCAATTTCTAAACAGCTGAATGCCCTTGCTAAAGAAAAGTATTAATTTCTTAAAAAAAACATTGTACTGCCTCCAAATTTCGAATAGTTGTATAGAATTTTTTTGCTACTGTAAAGTAGTATTTTTTACTATTGTACAGCAATTTCAAAGAGAAAATTGTTTCAGTGTAAATTCTACAGCAACGTTTTTTCATTATACTGTGTGTGTTTAGGAAATGTGTTTGTGTGCACATTTGTTGCAATAGTGTTTTGTTTATATATGTCAAATCATTGGTATGTGTTTGAAGCAAGTGTTTATTTGGTTAGGTGTGAGTTAGTCAACGTGTGTGCGTGTGTATTTTGTGGGCGGTGGTATAAAGTTGATGAGAGAGACCTTTCCCCCCTGGCCTCGGTCTCACTCTTCCAACTACAGTCGTGTTTTTTCAGGCTTCACACCAGAAGTAAACACTTATTCCCGGCTTTTGTTGTGCGTATGTGTGTATGTATGAGTTTGTCTCTGGTTTCTCATGGTGAAATAGAAAAGCCCTTCCTTCACATTAAACCTAAATGTGAAATCTTAGGGCTTTTGATGTGCCCCTAAGGTTTTCTCATTCAAGCGGTTTTCAAAAGACATCCAGTCCACAGGCCTGTGATCTCTAGAGTCAGGAAATGTTTCTAAAGAATTTTTTTAACCCCATGTCCCTCTCTTCCCTTCTTAGAAATAAGGGCGTCTATGAGCGGAAATATTTAACTTATAGCTGCTTTTCCTCTGTTCCCACCACAAAGTGCCATTAATGCTTTTATTGATAAGGCTGAAGAAAAGGGGCTTTGATGAAGACAGGAACCTGATTATGGCCACACATACCCAACTGTTTAGTCCAGTGTTGAATGTAGCCACAGGAATTACTCTAAACTGAATACTTCGATGTCAATGTTTTTGTATTTATACAAGATAATATTGAGTGGAGCAACAATTTGTCAAGATTTTAACATAAAAGATTTTTTATGTTTTTGAAAGAAGTTTATTTGAAAGAAGATTATTTAATCACAAATAGAGTACAATGAAATATTATTTAAATATTCTTGTCATAGTAAGGTTTTTGTCAAGTTTTATAGTGTTTTCTATTTCATATCATCCATTTTTATGTCAATTATATTATGCAATCAATTCATTAACACAATTTCTCTTACCAGTAATGTTTAATAAAAACAGACTTGAACACATCAAAATGTTCAATTAAAAACAGGAATGAAAAACAATGAATTTATTAGTAATGTTGGGGAGTATTTTTTTTTTTTTATCACTCTGACCCACTGCTGTAGATGGGTAGAATTACAGTTTGCTCCATTGGTTTGGCTTATTTCTTGAAACAGAAATTACACTCTCAAAACAACATGGACAAACTTCCAAACCACTTGGCAAATGTTCAAAACAGAATTGAATTTCTCATTCATTTCATCAAATTGCAAATGTCTAAGTACAGACAGCCTACATTTAGCATTTCCAAGTGAATAGATCTTGTTGTCAGTTCTTAGTCTAATGGTTAATACCATGAATACCATACAGTAGGTGAATCCTTGGAACATTTGATTACTATTTATTATAGCAATTGACAGTCAGGTGAGGAGTTTTTCTCTGCTTGGAGGTGGAGAGTGTATTAGCATCAGGCTCAAGATCAGAGGTCCCTGCTCCATGATGTACTGTAACAGGAGATCATTGTAGGGGATGCTTGCGAAATTCACGCCGTTTCTTCTCTCATTGCATCACAAGGGAAAATATATGCTGTGATGTGGACGAGGAAACTGTGGCCATACAGACTGCAGCGTGTGGATGGTCAGGAGGATGAGGACGGCGGGCAGTGAAGAACTGTTATGAAACTCCAGCTTTATTTATAGCACTCTAGTTTTTTGTTTGTGTGTTTATATATACAGTTATACAGTTTATTATGCTGTATACAGTTTCTTTTTGCTCTGATATATGGAAGTTACTTTGTGTATGGTTGATGATTACAATAAAGGAGTTACCGTTTCCTTGGCAGTATGAGTGCAATGTCTGACGTCAAATCTTGGAGGCTACTTTTACCCTATCCTATTTATTTTTTTCAGTTTTATACACAATTGTATTCTGTTAGCTAGACAAAAACAGTATAGTAACCATTGTCAATGAAGGACTGGGCTAATACTGTAAAGTGGACATGAGGGTTATTTTAGTGGTCCTTTGCCATAGTGACAAAACATCTAAACATTTTGACTTGCAGTGCTTACACAATGCCAAAGGAATGAAGCATTTTGGGGGTACTGACTGTTTAAATGAGAAGGAAATTTAGTTTTGACATATGAGTGAACTGTTTTTAGAGAGATATGAGCTTTTGTATGTGAGCTATAGTGTTGTGCTAAACTGTAACACTGTTTTGCCAAATGATCTTACAATTCTGAGAATGTCATTTCTGTTTCAAGAAATGAGCCAGACCAATCAAGAAAAACTGTAATAGGCTTGATGGATGCACGGATGGATTGTTGATCATTTCTAGGACTAGGATTTTAATTATACTGACCCCAAAGCATTGAATGGTATTTTGAATCGATAGATTGATGAATGAATGGACAGATGAGTGGATAGATGGACAGACAGAAAGCTGAAAGGATGGATGGATAAAATGATCAATTTGATGGATGGATGGTTGGATGGATGGATGAAAGGATGCATAGATAGATTTCATGGATGGATAGATGAAAGGATGGATAGATAGGTTTGATGGATGGATGGACAGATGAAAGGATGGATGAAAGGATGGATGGACAGATAGATGAAAGGATTGATGGATAAATGGATCAATTTGATGGATGGATGGACAGACAGATGAAAGGATGGATAGATCTGATTGATGGATGAAAGGATGGATGAACTTTGTGGATGGATGGACAGATGAAAGGATGGATCGATGGGTTTGATGGATAGATGGATGGATGGATGGATGGATGGATGGACAGATGAAAGGATAGGTTTGATGGATGGATGGATGGATGGATGGACAGACAGACAGATGAAAGGATGGATGGATAAAAGGATCAATTTGATGGATTAATGGATGGATGGATGGTTGGTTGGATGGATGGATAGATAGGTTTGATGGATGGATTTATGGATGGATGGACGGACAGATGAAAGGATGGATGGATGGAAGGATGGATAGATCTGCTTGATGGATGAATGGATGGATGAATTTTATAGATGGATGGACAGATGAAAGGATGGATTGATGGGTTTGATGAATAGGTAGATTTCATGGATGTATGAGTAGGTGAATTGATTGAAGAAAAGGTAGTTTTGTCTGTATGTTAGTCATCCAGTGGTATTCCTGTGTCTGTGGCAGATGAACTTTGTGAAGGAGCAGTTTGGAGACACTCAGAGGGAATGGGTGCTTCTTGTGTGTATCGGAGCATCGTCTGGAGTTGGACGTCTGCTGTTTGGGAAGATCGGAGACCTCATACCTGGAGTAAAGAAGATCTACATGCAGGTATGGAAACCCAACACCAGAGTCTTACTGCATGTCAGTAAATCATAATTACATAGCTGGAGTATCATGCTGTATCAAAAATTGGCATTTAAATTGTCATGAAACAATGATAAGACTGTCCTCTGTGGTGAAGGATCCCATGAGGTCACACCACTGTTACATCACGGCTGTCCAGTCAATGGCTTTGTGTTTCTGAATTTCTGTATGTTTGTAGTTTTTCTCTTTCTCTAGATTGTAGTATATTGCTTGCTTTTTTAAAACTGATGTCAATATATGATAATTATTTCCTGACAGCATGCTGTTTCATTCATTGCAAGGCCAGTTCATTACACTTTGCAATTTGGTTGCCAGGAAACTTCAGTTGAACATAAGTATCTTTTCCATTAAAGACAATATTTGTGTCTAGGAATTGATTTTCAATGGTATTTTAATGGTTTATGACAAAATTATTTGCTTGACTTGTTTAAAATATGACATATATGTCATCTTTGCAGTTGTGCTATGTGAACTGCATATTTCACAATCTATCAGTTTTTCTATATTTTCACGTGGCTTCCCTTTAAAATTCAGATTCTGCTACCAGTACAATTCAGGTTTTTTTTTTTATAATTGCCTTCATGGTTGTACTGTAAGTATGAGATATCAAACTTGAGAGATAATGCAGCATTAGTCCATGTGCTTAGAAGATCTTTGTGTGTGTATGTGCAGGTGGCCTCGTTCATATTACTGGGTCTGATGTCCATGATGATACCTCAGTGCAACGTGTTCGAAGGCCTGGTGGTGGTTTTCGTATTGATGGGTCTTTGTGACGGCTGTTTCATCACTATCATGGCCCCCATCGCCTTTGAGTTAGTAGGGCCCATGCAGGCATCTCAAGCTATCGGCTACCTCCTCGGCCTCATGGCCATACCAATGACAGCAGGACCCCCGATCGCAGGTGAGAAGCTGCCTCTTTGCAATTTAACACTTGCTCAGAATGACTCATTTTTAGGAAATTCAAACTCTTCCTTTAAATGCAGTTTTAAAGGAATAGTTCACCCAAAAATGAAAATTAGGCTCTTCCAAGCTTGGTAATGCAGGTGGATAATGCCTATTATTTTGAAGCTCTGATATATCCACATGTACTGCATCGTAAATCTAACCTCTACGCCTTATCACATGTCCTCTGAAGCAAATCGATGACTTTTTGTAACAAAAATATTTCTAGTTTTAAAATTGTAGCCTAAAAAACTGACTGACTGACCGACTGAGGCTGGCGGATTGCATACTGCTTCAAGGTGCATTACCAGCAACTGTCATTAAAATACAAAGAAAAAGAAGGAACTTGGCACTTGGTTACAATTTTTATTTTATTTTATATTATTTATTTATTTTTGTATTTACTACGTTTCTGGACCTGGGATCATTTGAATTATTGCTACCGATGGAGGGTCAGATGGCTCTAATTTAATTAAAAATATCTTCATTTGTGTTTCGAAGATGAAGGTCAAGGTCTTGGGTTTCTAACAATATAAGGGTGAGTAATTAATGACTGAATTTTCATTTTGGGGTGAACTAACCCTTTAACTTCGTTGTATAAAAAACTAAAAATACACACACATAAACAACTTGTAAAGCAATGTTTTTAAAAAACATTTTTCTTTTAATAATTGTTTTGTTTTTACAGAAACATACACACACAGAAAAAACCTGTAGATAAATATGTTGAAAACATAATTTAATCAGAAAGCATGCTGATCTTGACCACGTTCCCTAGATAATCTTGCGCACATACTGTACAACAGACTAAGTGTTTTTCCAGTTTACGGTGGACAGGAATGAGATTTATTTCAGAGGGTAAATTCCAGAGTCTCCAAGAGAGCACGTTTAGTTTGGACTGTTGACTTAAATGCTCTTGTTCAGCGATGGTCTCCATATGTTTCCAGTTCCACAGGTTTTGAAGAATTAGACCAACCAGAACATCTGCTCCATCTGTGCATTAATAAACAAACCTCATACTTTCAGGTCTCAGGGTTCATTTACAGAATACTGACGTTACCTGTCTGAACTCCTGGATCGGTTTCAGGAACACAGATTCTTCATTCAAGAGCGTGATATATCATTTGTAGGATCTATTTTCAAAGCATTGACTTCACAGCGGGGGCATTACAACTAAGTTTGGATTGGCTGTCACATACTGTTATTTCACATACTTGGAACCACGACCTGACTGCTAAATGTTTATTTAAGTTTCAAGTGATCTTATATCATCTTCAAAGTCTAAATAGCTCATAGTTGTTTTGCTTCAGATGTGTTCCAGACTCCAAGCCTCATTGAGATTTCTAGAGAAGGATTTTGAAATCGAGAGCATTTGAAGATTAATGTGGCCATCCTAGCATAGAATTGGATTAGTTCCCTTCTTTAGTCTTTTTATTTAAAGTCAACATTTACTTTCATGAGGGTCATTGTGAACAATGAGTGTATGTTATTCAGTAGTAAATCGTTTGGGGATTTTGTTGTTGTTTTTTATATTTCATATTCTCTCTCACACACACATGCTTGTTTCTGTGTTATTTTGGGGACTTTCCATAGACTTCTATTACTTTTATACTGACCATACTATGTTTTCTATCCTCTAAACCTACACTTTTGTATTACGTTTGTATTATTACTTTTTCAGATAAACATATTTTAATATTTTTATTAAAATAGTAAAAGACTATTTATTTAAATAGTTGTCTTGGCCAAATATTGTCCTATCATAACCAAGCATACATCAGTGGAACGCTTTTTTATTGTATTTATGTATGTATAAATCTTTAAAGCATTTACCCTTATGATGGTAAATGCTTTTATTTTTTGGTCCAGGGTCACATTTATTCCCCATAACGTAGCATAAACAAGTGTACACACACACACACACATATACACACAACAATCGAGAAATGTTTCTGAACCTGATCATTTTTAATAAGCATGTATCAAAATCAATGCTCATATGATGCAAAAAACCCACCAGGCTGAGCGTCAGTGCCTGCTCTTTTCCCTCGTTGAATATTCTTTTTCATTTGGAAATATATAATGAAACTAACTGCGTACTTAATGCTGTTTCATTTCTCAGAGGTTCTTTTTTGTCTTTATTCTCAGGACTTCTTCATGACTATTTTGGAAACTACCATGTGGCGTTTTATCTGGCTGGTGTTCCTCCGATAGTGGGGGGTATTGTGATGTTTTTTGTACCTCTGGTGCACCAGCGCATGCAAAGACGTCGGAAAGAGGCCAACGACCCCAGCATGGACAAGATGCTGAAGAACTGCTCTAATGGAGACATGCTGCCCGGATACACAGACATGGAGACACACATATGAAGCCCACAGCCGCTAAAAGGTAATTTATGTTGCAATATTATAGTATTTTATGTCATAGCGTAGTAGTAGTGTGTTGTTTTACATTTAAGTTTAATTTTTAAACTCATGCTTTGAAACTGCTTTAAATTCATGCTTAGAAAT
>JAUYWG010000048.1:5127280-5145154 GCA_034779775.1 Enteromius afrohamiltoni
AGTAGTGTGTTGTTTTACATTTAAGTTTAATTTTTAAACTCATGCTTTGAAACTGCTTTAAATTCATGCTTAGAAATGTGTATATATTATCTAACCAAAACTTATTTTGGAGGTATTTTCGCTATACATAATATCCAATTTACATAATATGTGTGTATAATGTGTACATTTATTATGTATATATAAATGCACACACATGCATGGATATATTTTAAAAAATATGTGATGTTTATATATTTACATATTTTTATATAAAATATAATAATATAAATATATAGATCTATGTGTGTGTGTATACATATGTAAATGTTTCCAAAATATACTGTATGTGTATATATTTATATATGCATAAAAAATATACACAGTACACATATTTAAAAAAATATATTATTTTGGATGGTGATAACAGCACTAATTGATACATGTATATGTGCGTCTTAATATATACATAATAAATATACATAGTGTACACACACATAAATATATACATATGGAATATGCACATGGTTCTCTGTATAAGTATAAAGTATATATAGTATAGACAAAAAATGCAAATGTTTCATGCATGCTTTGAAATTTTTATGGCTTGAGATTTTCTCTTTTTTTCTCACAAAAAAAGTGTCGCCCCTAACTGTGGACATCTAAGATTACATTTCTGTCATCTAGTATAGATAGAGGGTTACTCACGCTTAATATTTGATGTGCGACATGAAAAACCAGCTGAGTGTGCGACGTCTGTTGTTTTTCTGTCTTTCCGCAGGGATTCATCTCACCAGCACTACTTGTGGCATGTGTTCGTGAGTGTGTGTCAAGATGGCGTGTGATGTATTTCCTCTTTGCTTGGCTCTAATCAAACCTGAAGTCTCAAGGACCCCCCCACCCCTGCTCGTTTGCTGTTCTGCAGAGGAGACGTAATCATCCATAAAGAGCCCAAACTCTCCACCAATGGCCGTTTCCACCGGCTCCCGAGTGATCGAACAACTTCAGCATGCTGATTTGGGTGAAATCACCTCCTGCTCGCATTTTTCACAAGAATCTGAACGGACTGCTCAGGTAGTGCGGGAGCCGTCAGTTAAATTAGGACAACGTTTTAGCACCTTTATAAAAGAAACTCTAATTTTATGTAAGAGAGTAGCATTTCCAGAACAGAGGAAAGTGCTGCTTTCATTGAGCTTGATAGATTGTCTAGATTATGCCAATCAGATTTGTAAGCTTTAGATGTTTTCAGAATATACAATTTAAAAAAAAAAAAAAAAGAAAATCCTCCATAGACTTGCTTGGAATTGATTTCGAAAACTTTTATGAGACAAATCCGTCTTTCTTCGTGCACTTTCTGCTACCGACTTTGATAACCTCAGCCGTCATTTTCTTATCATGACGAACCGCAGCTGTGCATCGCTTATGAATTATGTAGAAATGAAAACTAAACGAGGAATCATTTTTATGATTTTTTTTTTTGAAGCTAATCCTCTGTCCTTAATACTATCCGCTAAGTTTAGTTCAGTAATCAGCTATGCAGTAAGTTCACAATCTGTGCCATGACCATTGAGATGATAATATTCAAAAAGAGTGTGAATCTCGTGAAAAATGGCAAAAAAGCAAAATTATTAGAAATTTTATTTTGCATGATTAATTTTTTGACAATATTCACATTTTCACCAAATTTATAAAACGTGAAAACAAGTTCATCATTACAATACAGGAAGTAAAGTAATCAAATCCAGAAATATAAATCAGTATAAAATACCACAATAAAAAAAAATTATTAGAGACGTTTTTACAATATTTCAGTCTTAATTTCACAATTAATTATTTGCATTACTTGTTGCAAATAATTATCTGTGAATTTTTGAAATCCATTATTTATGGAAAATATCATTTCTAAATTTTGGGGTAAAATATGACCTAGACATCTCTTGACAATTTTCTTGAGATCCACTCAAAGACAAAATCACTACATCATCTTTTTTTTCTTTTTTTCACATATGACTCCCGTTTATTGTATTTTTTTAAAGAAATTATATTTTGGTTATATGTGTTGTCTCGTTTGTTATATTAAAAACAAATCTGGCATTCGGAATCGAGTTGAATGGACTTATGAAGACAATCAAAGCGCGATCTGAACTGAGTGAAGCCACTATGAAAAATCTCACATCTGTGATTGTGTTTAAGAATGGAAAGAACTGATTGCTGTAAGCAAAACTACACAGTAGTATTACACAAAGTGGGCCATGTTTATGAGTATTAACCCAGTACTATGTGACATTTAAAGCTGTGTTTCTTCTTTTTGATAATTTGTGTTTTTGTATTGGTCAATTGTGAGAGCAGCTTTTCCTGAGTCTCTTCCAAAAACTAGTGAGCCGAAATAACACAGCCAAAATAAAGATGCATTAAAAATAGACTTTTTTAACCTACATTTGTGTGGGCATGCTTATTAGAGTAACTTGGCAACATCTAACTGTTAAAAATAAATGACTATATATGCTTATGTACAGCGCTTGTGAGGAAAGGATGCCAATTCCTGCCGTAGACATCAAGGCTGCTCACTAGTATTTGGAACAGAGCTATAGTTTCCCTCTGCACTTTCATTTGTCAACTATTTCCCAGAAGCCCTTTAACCACCAGTTTCTGTCGTGTTGTCATGGAGACATGTCCGTATGAGCTAATTAACATTGTTTCTGGTACATTTTTCTCAGAACTCATTAGATGCCCTGTTTAAAAAAAACAAAAGATGGTCACGAACTTAACCAAAATGCCTCAACCGACCCCGTCCTGCAGGTTTAACCAGGAGACGGCACTTTTACACTAAAGCAACTAGACCACCTCTACAGGTTCTAGTACTGTGTGATAATGTTATGTGGTGACTAAACATGCTTGTTTCAGAAGAGTCAATGTTTTTATAGGAAAAAGTCGAAATCGTGCATACCTCAGACGCCTGTTTTATGGTTTCATATTGCTAAATATTAGACCCTGGTGCACTTAGTCATATTGATTTGCCTCCTACAGTGGTTTGGACAGATTCATAGCCTCAAAGCCATGGTTTCTGTCGTTCATGTCTCTCTATCTGATCTGCATGTGATTATCGGTGCTCCTTATCCAAATGATCATCATTCCTAAGGGTTTTGGTCGTGCCATTCTGATTGAGAGGGATGTGTTTTATATGCGTGAGGGATAAAGAATGAGAGAGACAGACACATTCAGACTTTAAGAAACTCAGGGAGTGCAGAAGTTTTTCTTTTTTTTATCACCCTCCTGCATTGCATGCTGGATTCATAAATCTCTTGTTTAATACATTTTATTTTTAAAGGCATTGGAGTCTAAATAGGTCATTTGGGTGAATATCAAGAGAAACACACACACACACACACACACACACACACACACACATATATATATATATATATATATATATTCGTGGTGTCAAACAATTATATTACATGTATATTATTTACATGTAAAAGCACACACATACAGCTTATTTAAATATATTTATAGTGTTTGTATTAATATATACATAATAAATACACATGTGAACAAAAACTTTCATTATGAATGTGATTAATCGTTGGACAGCACTAATATATACATATATGCATTGTGATATGGTCAACAACATTAAAATCTGCATATAGGCAGTAACTAATATGTACAAGTAATGAATTTTGAGCCGTTTTTGGCATTAGAATGATCATTACAGTTATAATGACAGTGCAAGAAAGATGCTTACTTTATGAAAATTAATGGAGTAAAATTCACACTCACTTCAGATGTTACTGTCATAGATACAGACTCTTGCAGTCTGACTCACGCCACTTGTGTCTTCCACTAATAATTTTGTCGAGTTTCCGCCAAATTAGTTTGTAGGGACTAGTTTGTCTGTCTGTCTCTCTCTCTCTCTTGTCTTTTATTCTGGTTTTACATTTAATTATTAAAGACCAGTGCAAATTTCACCCTATTTACTTTTTAAATATGCAAGTTGACTTTGCATTTTACACTTTTGGCTTATTTTTTACCCTTGCCCAGCCACTTCTTTCTGATATGTAAATCTACTTATAATTCAATCAATTCCACCTCATCGTTTTTGTTTATTTCTTTATTTCTACTCTTACTCTCAACTATTTCACAATGGTTGTTTTCCGACTAAAATAGCAACTTAACTTTAACTTACCTCACATCACTGCCTTTTTGTCCCATCCACTTGCTGCAGTTTTATTATAAAATGCAGTTTAGTTTAAAGGCCAAATAATAGCTTTATTTATCTGTTTGTTTTCCTGCATTTTGCAAAAGGAATTTAATCTAGGGGACGTGATAATCTTTATTTTTCTGTCAATGTTGAACTGGTGCGCAAACATAGTAAAGGTCTCTCTTGCTTTCGGATCAATACTTCAGACCGCTCAACCTCTGCCCTTTCTGATGTACCATGTGCCTGCACATTAAATACTCTAAACTATATTTCCATCAGGCTTCTCAGTTATATCGTTTACAGTTGTCAACACAACAAAAACTATACTTACGTGTAAGCACGTCTCCTATATATGCATACACATAGAGTTGACCTCTAGGGGTCGGTGGAAGCGTCAAGCGCTTTGACCTCTTGTGTCTGAAGAGTGTCCGTCCCACCTGGTGCTTACATGTACTATAGTGACACATGCTGTAAAGCCTGATAACAGGCGATAGGGCTTCAATTACCAGTCATTTCTCATTCTAAACTACCATAACAGGTCAGTAAAGTCAGTCATGAAAGCGTCTCTTGTGTTTTCCTCTTTCTTAGTCAACTGTTCTCAAGTCACACAACTGTAGCACTTATTTTCTGAACCTCAATCTTCATCGTCATCATGAGATATTAGCAGTTTTAAAGGATTATTGAAGCTGAGCTGCTAGAAATGTGTAATTTTGTGTTTATGTGAAAAGTATTTTTTTGATCCTGTAATAAATGTCATTTTTTTGTTTTCTATTCATCCAACAATAAACATATTACACAGCAATTGTTACTCCAAATTGTCTTTTCACTTTCAATTTGATGACGACTGATGATTGTTCATATGAATTTGTATTAGAAACCAGTCTGTATATGTCCTAAATGTCAAGAGAAGAGAATTACGTCTTATAACTCTTGTTTATTTTGTAAGGTCCACTGTGCTCTGAGAGCTGGTGAGTAAACTAACACACATCAGAGCCATTTAAAGTGTGTTGAAGGGCATGTATTTGTTCTTACAATGCTGCAGTGTCAGCTAAACTTAGAGAAAAGAAATGGAAACCTGTCGTGTACTTAAAAATGCTTGTGCATTATTCATATACAGTAGTTCTATTCAGGTTGTTTATCTTATGATATAGTTACATAACTATACGTGTCACCAAAATATGCGCCTTATGAAGCCTACCACAAAAAGGGAAATTAATATGATCCTATCTGCCTTAAATAGTATTGAAAATGACTAATATCACATAGAATTTAGGATGGATAGTATGCACTTTGGGACGCAGGCCTAGTCTTTGGTTGAAAGCGACTATGAAATGAACTGTGATTGGTCGTTTGACATGTCGCCTCGTGGTCGGGCCTTGGCCAGTAAACCATACCATGTATTCCAGCAGACCTTTAGCTGTCAGTCTGAAGGTCTGGCTACTCGAGACTAACGCTACAGTAATATAGCAATGACTGACTGTTCAGATTATGAGGACCTAGCTGCCATCTGATTTATTTTTGCAGAACATGGCTAGACCTAGAGGTGATTACTGATATAACTGACAATGATTTACTGAGGTGAATGAAGGAATAGGCTTTCCATTGATGTGTTTGGTTTGACAGTATTTGAGACATGACTACTTGAAAATCTGAGGGTGCAAAAGAAATGAAATTGCTTCGAAAGTTGTCCAAATAAAATTCTTAGCAATGCATATTGCTAATCGTGTATTTGATATATTGATTACAATAGGAAATTTACAATGTATCTCAAATATAACCATGCTACTTAAGGTTTTGTGGTCCAGGGTCACAAATAAGCTTGAAATGAGTTTGAAACGAAATAAGAAATGCAGTTGCACATCAGCTGGTGATGACAGCATTGAACCTCCAGAGGGCGTCACTGTCTGTAAATTCGCCTCAGTGAGTGAGCGCGCATCGGTTTTGTCTGCTCAGCGCTCATAATTCAGTGGTTAGGATTTAACACGACGTCGGAACTTAATATTTCCCAAATAATAAAAGTGCTGCCTCGAATCGGTAAGCAACCACCTGAACCTCACAAAAACACCCTCAACCACTCAATACCGTAAAAGTTAATAACAAAGTCGTATAATAACCAAGACAAGGCTTGTGGATGTGTTTCAGTTTAAATTCGACTGTATTGTATATGTTCCAGAATGACAAAACCCATCCGGCAGTCACAGAGATGGAAACCCCAGCTTGTGTGCTGACAGAGTAAAGTGATGTAATGAATTCATTCCTAACACATACAGTCAGTATAAGTGCCGCTGAGTGGATGTCCACATCTACTGACTCTACCATGAAATTCACTATTACTGCCCTCTGTGTCATTCGCTTGCTAATTTCTTCATCTTCTTCCTCTTTTGTACTATTTTTTCCTATATTGTTAAAGTAAGAAAACAGAAGTATTTTTAGATAAGTTTCAAAATAGGTTTTCATGCAACGTTATATGTAAGTCTTACCATGGAAAGTGTTGCTTGCACCTCTTTTTTTTAACAGTTTGTCCCCTGTAACTAATCAGATTTTAATGTAATACAATACACTATTTGTAATGTCTGCACGCACACACATTTTATGGGGACATTCTATAGGCGCCATGGTTTAAAACTGTATCAACTATACGCTATTAAAAATAAATCTGTAATATTTATAAACTTATAAACACCACTTCATGGGGATCAAAAAAGTACCCACAAGGTCAAAATGTACTGGTAGTATGCTTGTGGGGACATTTGGTCCTCAAAACATGATAAAGGCAAGGTACGCACACACACAAACAGTAAAAAGACAATCTGAATTCATTACAAAGGTACAAGAAACAGCATGTCAGTAAGCTTTACAATATTGTTTCCAGATCTGCTTCATGAGGTTAGCAAATACTTTGTAAATACACTGCTCAAAAAAATAAAGGCAACACTTAAACAACACAATGTAAAAAGTCAATCACACTTCTGTGAAATAAATCTGCCCATTTAGGGAGCAACACTGATTGACAATCAATTTCACATGTTGTTGTGTAAACGGAATACACAACAGGTGAATATTATAGGCATTTAGCAAGACACCCCCCCAATAAAGGAGTCCTTCTGCAGGTGGTGACCACAGACCACTTCTCAGTTCCTACATCAATGCGAGCTGTGGCATGACTGTTTGCTGTGTCTGTCAGCGCAGTGTCCAGAGCATGGAGGTGCTACCAGGAGACAGGCCAGTAAATCAGGAGATCAGGAGATGTGGAGGGAGACAACCCAGCAGCAGGACCGCTACCTCTGCCTTTTTGCTAACAGGAGGAGCACTGCCAGAGCCCTGCAAGATGTCCTCTAGCAGGCCAAAAATGTGCATGTGTCTGCTCAACGGTCAGAAACAGAAGGAGGGCCCAACGTCCACAGGTGGGTACAGCCCAACACTGTACAGGACATTTGGCATTTGCCAGAGAACACCAATATTGGCAAATTCGCCACTGACACCCTGTGCTCTTCACAGTTGAAAGTAGGTTCACACTGAGCACGTGTGAAAGATGTGACAGAGTCTGTAGATGCCGTGGAGAACGCTCTGCTGTCTGCAACATCCTCTAGAATGACCGATTTATTAGTGGGTCAGTAATAGTGTGGGGTGGCATGTCTTTGGAGGGCCGCACAGTCCTCCATGTGCTCACCAGAGGTAGCCTGACTGCCATTAGTTACCGAGATGAGATCCTCAGGCCCCTTGTGAGACCATATGTTGTTGTGGTTGGACTTGGGTTTCTCCTAATGCAATACAATGCTATATGTGGCTGAAGTGTCAGCAGTTCCTGCAAGATGAAGGAATTGATGCTATGGACTTGGCCGCCCGTTCCCCAGATCTGAATCCAACTGAGCACATCTGGGACATCATGTCTCGCTCCATCCACCAATGCCACATTGCACCACAGACTGTCCAGGAGTTGGCGGGTGCTTTAGTCCAGGTCTGGGAAAAGATCCCTCAGGAGACAATCCTTCACCTCATCAGGAGCATGCCCAGGTGTTGTAGGGAGGTCATACAGGCACGTGGAGGCTACACAGACTACTGAGACTCCTTTTGACTTGTTTTAAGGATATTACATCAAAGTTGGATCAGACTGTACTGTGTTTTTCCACTTCAATTTTGAGACGGAATCCAAATTCTGACCTCCATGGGTTTATACATTTGATTTCCATTGATAATTATTGTGTGATTTTTGTTGTCTGCACATTCAACTATGTAAACAACAAAGTATGTAATAAGAATTTTTCATTCATTCAGATCTAGGATGAGTTATTTTAGTGTTCCCTTTATTCTTTTGAGCAGTGTATTAATCAAATACAACCTGATCATGTGGACATAAACTTCTCATTTTTGATTGTACTATAAGAGCCGGTCAACTATTTGTAAATTAAATTAGCAAGACTTTTCTACGTAAAAACAAAAAGAAAAAAGTACTACTCATTTAGTTAAAGTTTCATATAAAAGTATAGTGCAATATTATGATTTGGATTAATTACAATCTCTTAAAGTTGAACGTCCTTTAAACCAGAAGAGCCTCCCATAATTAAAAACTCAGTAAGTTTGCTAGGAAATAATAGCAGGTAAGAGATGAAGTGTGTAAGCCAGCGTCTGTTGACTACTGAAACTGCACCAAAACCCATTTTTATATGCCTATGTTGGAGTATGTCAGTGGGAAAAAGTAGTAACAGCGTTATTTAATCTTCAATGAACGCAGTTTTACTCACAGTGAAATAATTGAGTCATGTTTCTTCCGTTCCAGTGGTCCTGGTGAGGCATGATGAAGAATAACATGCTGAGTCACGCTGTCAGAATGAGCTTAACGTGCTTCCCTGTGGGATCAATGAAGAGCAAAGCAGATGCTGGCAGAAAAAGGTATGCTTAAAAGGATAGCTCACCTAAAGATAAGAACACAACACAAAGAACACAAACAGCTTTCTGACCCTGCATAGACATCAATGCAACTAATACATTCAAGGCCCAGTGAGGCAATACAGACATTGTTAAAAAAGTCCATGTGACCTCAATGGTGTGCAAAGAAAGCAAAAGTAACTTTATTCAACAATATATTCTCTTCCATCTCAGTTGTTGTGCTTTCACGAGAGTAGCATGACACGTGCATTTTAAATGAATGTCTATTGAAAAGTCCAAAAATACAGACACGCCCAGTGTACCCCCAGTTTCACAGACAAGGCTTAAGCTAGTCCCAGACTAAATTGCATGTTTGAGCTGTCTCAGATGAAAATATCTTGCTCTGACATATCTTAAAACATGTCAGTGTCATCGTTCTGTGTTAAGATGCACACCTGGAATATTTTCTTATAAGGCATTTTTGTAAAATTTGCTTAAATATCTTAATTTAACTAATGCCTAGTCCTGGCTTAAGCTAAGCCCCGTTTGTGAAATAAAAGAAACGTCAATCAACTAGAATGTTTTTTGTTTTTTTTTTGCAATAACAAGAGACTAATAATATAATATAATATAATATAATATAATAGAATAGAATAGAATAGAATAGAATAGAATAGAAATATATTTATATATATATTATATAAAAAATAATTTTAAAATGTATAGAGCTATTGAAAATTATAAAAATAAAGATAATAATTTTAAAATAAATGAATAGATACTTTAAAAACAGTAAGAAACTGGCTTTACATTTTACTTCAACAAAATGGTTGGTAATGTATTTATTTATTTTTTACTTCCTAAAGTTAGAGGATACAATACAATGCAGAAAATCTAAACATAAATTTCACTAATAATATGCCATAATAACATGAAATACCAAAATAAAAGGCATCACTATAATGTAATGTATATAAACAATAAATATACAAAATTCAGATTTCGTATTTGAACAGAAAAATGTGACGTAGCATGTACATGAATGAAACGTTAAGCATTCTGCAGTAATGTATGGTAATGACCTAATGAAAGAAATTAAAGCTGCTTCCTAATGTGTGTTTGTTCCTCAGCAGCAGTGTTTGTCTTTGATGAGATAACAGGTGACACAATAGGTCACCGACTTCTTTCAGAGTCAGGCCTTCAATTTCCCTTCAAGCTAAACACATCCCCAGAGCACTTCCTGTCAAACAGGAACTGATAGTACGCTCCATTTTTATCGCGGCCAGAACATGGAAATGTTATCGTATTCCTGTGGGCCTCTTCATCCCACCCTTCGCCTGCAAGTTTCTCTGTTCATCGTCTCTCCGCCTGCAGAATTGTGACAGGACCGTGAACAATAAACCACATTTCACTAATCTGCATCACCAGAATTTCACACATTTTATAGAGACCTGGGTGTATGTGTACATAAATGTGTGTGTTTTGATGAAAAAGCAGATATTATCACCATAAAATATAATAAGAGTGCTTTATGGCAGTTATCGAAAACAGATTTACTGACTTCTACTGGCGAAACACCAAAAAGGAAGAAAACAGTGAAAGAATAATATTTGTCAAAGAAACACAAAGCACAGGCACGCTGGGGAAATCAAGGCATTTTCATAGTTTTTTTTTTTATATTTCCACAATTAAACATTGAATATTTGAAAAAAATAATAATCTCCCTCCTCTTTCACGCTGCAAAATAGTTATTCCAGATCAGGATATAAAAACATCTAATAACCAAACAAACAATCTTCCATGGGTTATAATACAGTATGCATTATAAACGTCATAAACAGTAACATATGCATTTATTTATGCCATCAACAGCAAATCCTGCTTTCTACACTCATTAAATACCTCAACAGTAGGAGCTAAAGTGCTAAACGCTTTTAAATCAAACTCCATATTCACCTACCAAAAGGTTCTCCTCTTACCTCCCCACAAAAACAGTCAGGCAAAGTAGAAAAACTTTACCTCTTTGAAAAACTAACATGAGCCCCCAAATATGTTAAGTCCCCTTTTTGTCTAGGAGTGTATGAGAACAAAAGTGATAGAGGGTTGGCTCCCAATCCCAGCACTCGCACACAAGTGACTCTTTTCAAGAATTTTATTTACAAAGTAATGTCTTTAATACATTAGTTTAAGAAGAAATAAAAGATACAGATAATTCAAAAGAAATAATAAGGAGACGCTTCTAGCTTCGTGAGGGGGTTAAAGCCAAAACTACAAACAAATATATCAAACAAAATATCATTCTAACTTACCCATCAAACAAAAAGATCAAATAAATAACATAACTCTTCCCTGAATTCCTTGCTACAACAAAACCAAACCTAACAAATATTAGAAAATAAAAAGGCACCCACCCTCACTAAAGCTTCCTTGTAACACTAAAGCTATAACAAGTACAACAAGCTACAAGTAAAACAGACAGTCCACAAGCTCTCTCTGGTGAACAACGAGTTCTCTCTGTTCAAATGCAAGCTCCTCTCCACAGCTGTAACGAGGGACAGGTGACAGTGATTAGACTCCTGTGAGAGGACAGAGAGAAGAAGAGGAAAACAGGCAAAAAACTACACTTCCAGGCAGGCTGTTAAACATCAGGAAAACACTCATACACACAGATTCACCATGTTCACAATAATAAAAAGTAACATATGTCTTGGGACATAACAGTGCATTTATTAGAAAAATAGATACTGTATAGGTAGTATATGTTACGTGTCGTGCAGGGATGGAGAAAGGAGAACGCGGGGATCGTAGAGTCCAAATAATAATACTCTTTTAATAACAAAACACAAGATCTAAATACTGACGAGGAGTGTAACATTCAACATTGACCGACAAACTGAGAACTCTAAAGAAAGGGCATAAATGCACATGGGAATAAGGAATCAACTCAAAACAGATGAAACGCACACGGAAGCAAATTAACTAATGATAACATAAGGTCACAGGAAATACCAAAAAAGGACATACACATGGAAACCAAAACAGGAAGACAATGCAAAACGAAACTAAACCAGACAGAACGTAACAGTATATTTCCTATAACATTAATAATAATAATAATTTCTCAAAAGCAGACAGTAAAATGAGCAGCTTACTGATCGTAACATACAACCAACCAGATTCAAAACACATAAATCAACATATCATGACAAAAACCTGTTCTAGAGATAAACCTATGTAGTGCTTATGTGGGCTCTGTTTAAGCCAAAGTGAGATAGGCATCAGCTAACAAGTGCACAAAACCACTCAAAAACCACCAGACCAGCCTATCCAAACCTATAGGTCAAAACTGTCTTTCATCCATGATGGGTCGATCACACTTTCTCTCAAAAGGTGGATTGAGTGTCACAGCCAAAAAACTCCAGCCGCAGGGCAATATCGTTGACCCAGCCTTTCGGGTGAATGCGTATGAAGCGAGTGAACAAGGGAGGATCAAACACATTCAGGGCCTCCTCATCATGTTCGCTGTTTCCCTCAAAGATCTACATCAGGATGGAAAAGAAACAAAACACCATAGACATGAATGAGTGACTCTCTTGAATCCCATCAAGAACATATCCACGTCCATGACGTCATCCTTAAAAAAAAAACAATTGTTGCATAAGTTTTCGCGAAAAAAAAAATTGCCCTTAAGCTGTTTCCATACCTATTTTCACCTATTGCGCAAATCATATGCAAATAGTCTGTTCTTAATCCATTAAAAAAAAAAACTTTATTAATAAAAAAAACTTTATTAAATTATATAGGCCTACATTAAAATGATTAGACTGTATTGGAATGGTAATTTAGGTTATTTTATTTCTCCTAACCGACAACCGGCGGTCGTTAAGCCATTATTAGATTATGCCCCATTACAAGTAAATAAAAATAGCCTAATTTGTTTCCAGGGATTAATTTTATACATGAAAAAAGCAGCATAAACAGAACATGAGGATTCACATCACGCGCAGAGCTTGTGCGAACAGAGAAGAAATAAGCTATAAAAGAAAAAAAATGCTCATATGCCAAATATATATATTTTTCGAAACAAATAATAAATTAGCGGGGAAAAAAAAGTTAATTCTTGTGATGCGCTCTTGAAAGCAGCATCTAATTATTTACAGAAGCACGACCGTTTTTATTGATAATGTACACAAATAAAATAAATATTTTGAATAACTTCAAATAATGTCTTATTCTTGAACGCTGTTTCTTTATGAAGGGAAAAACAATCAAGTGATCCTGTCGGTGCTGCGCGCAGTAACGCATTAAACTCTACACCTATAATATCCTGAACAAAATTAAGCCTAATAAATGTAACTTTCAAAGTATTAAAAGGAAACATTAAATTAAGATATTTATGTTTGAGACATAACTCATCTTTTTACCATATTTAACATTTAAGATTGAATAATATTATGATTTAATGCGCTTTTGAAAGGCTAAGGTGCTTTGCCGCTTTGATACGAACAAAGCTGCCAATAAACTAATTCTGTCATGTGATTTATTTACGTTAAAGCAAATTTTTTCGGCAAAAGGTGTTTCCAAAAATTTTTTGCGACATTTGAAGTATCGATATAGAATGTATGCGCTAAACTTAAATGGAAAAATACTGTCTGCATTTACAAAATTGTATCGATAATTAGCATTTCCATCAGCTATATCGGTAAAAAATTTGAAGCGCTAAATATTTTTTCGTAAAAACTCCTTGGATGGAAACCTGGATAGTGAAACTAAGTTCCTTTTTTCCACTGACAGTGCCATTGTTACCTCACTCGTGAGAAGTCAAGTTCTTTTGAAGCTGATGGAATATGATGGAAATGAGCTGTCGTTTCTATCATATTGAGTCCTATATTTATTAGTTTGGCCAGTGTCGCTGTGGTTCTTGGTTATTTTGCTGTTCTAAACATGTGTGTGTATGTATATATATATATATATATATATATATAATAACTTTGAAATAATAGAAACCATTTGGCGAAGTGATATGGAACTGTGATACGTTCGACATGCGGTTCCTTGAAAATAATTGCACACCTTAGAACGTTCATCAGCCGATCAGATTCAAGCATTCAATGGCACCATAGTATAAATATGCATTATACAAATACACAGTACACACACATATACTACATTATTAATACAAAAACTTACTTTGGATACGCAATTCTATATAATTCAATACACAATACAAATTCAACACAAATATAACAGTACCTTTTCACTGTCTGTGCCCTGCTCTTTTACACTGGACCATTTGTGACCATCACTGCTTATAGAGACGGTAAATTCTGTGACTATCATTGGTGTCAGGACAGATCGGGCCCCTTGTGTGACCACCCCGGTCACTCTCTTCACAGAGAGAAAGTCCACCTGTATCCACTCATGAGGGTTATTAGTCTGCAGAACCAGAGAAGGAGAGACAAACAGTAATGAAAAATGTTATGTTCACAGCTATGTGCAGAATGAATGTGGACAGACCCACCAACAAATGGATTATTTGTTTTAACAGCGTCCTCATGCCTTATAATTTTGAAGCCTATTTATGTGAAACTTAAGAAGTATTTTTACACCTTTAAGAGGCAACAATAGAATAGCGAGCAGAATAGAACTCTGCTCTAAATCCACCTGACTGACAGCGCTTGGCTCTCTCTGCAGCTTAAATAGGAAGCAGAAAGAGTGATAACTTAAAAACCGTAGAGGAAAATCTCACTTTCACACAGACAGACAGGATAGAGGAAACTCTCTCACAATGGGCTTGTAAAACACATGGTGTAGAAAGAAAATCACTTTCACTCTCTCTAAAAACAACATACAGTGATCGAAGACAGACAGATAGTTAGACGGGTGGACAGGTACCTTGGGTCTCCAAGCATTTGCTCGTCCCTCCTGGTGAAGTCTGGCGAGGTCAGGACTCCAGGACAGTAACCACTTGTTTAAGAACGAGGAGGCGCTGATACTGCTGCTGGAAATTAACCTGTTCTTCATTCCCAGCGGCATAGAACAACCTGAAAAAACCCCAAAAACACGCTCTTAGCTGTTTGAAGCAGTAATTTTACTACCAACTTTCCTTTTTTTTTTTTCTTTTTTTTATTAAAGCTTTAATGTGTGTATTTTGTTATTTATTTATTCATCAATTTTTACAGTGTTTTTCTTAAAATACATACATCACCATAAAGCCAGATAGCTTGCTACTCGTTTCATGTGCAAGAAAGGATAGCCGACACCAAATAATGCATATACTGTAAGTTTTAAAGGACAAATGTAGTTTTGTTTTAGCACAAGAAGTTTAAATTAAAAATGGGAAGTATCACCTTGTCAAACATTAAGATGCATAATAAGTAGCTAAAATAAGTGAAATAACGATCAAATAATTGATAACACTTCAGTATAGGGACCAATTCTCACTACTAACTGTTTCTTTATTAACTTATAATTAACATGTTGGCTGTTTATTAATACTTATTAAAGCACATTCTGACCCTATTCTACATCCCTAACCGTACCCAATACCTAAACTTAACAACTACCCTACTAATTATTAATAAACACCAAATTAGTGGTGAACCTTGAATTGAACCTTAAACTACAGTGTGACCAAATATTTATCTAGATTATTTGTAAGAGGTTAATGTTGTTGTAATTTAATTTATTGTTTGTTATCAAAAATGATTTCAAATAACCAAAATGTTTTGCTTATGTTTTGCTTAACACCAATATTTTCTAGTAGTTGGTTTCATCATGTGTTTCTTAACATTGTAATGTTTAATGGGCAAAATATTATATTTAATAGGCAGAGAGTTTATAAAGCACAGAGTTTATGAAGTACTTATAAAGCACATATTATGCATGGTTTTAGTTTTAGTTTATTATAATAACACTTGTTTAAAGAGCATATCTATAGTATTCTATAGACTTTTTTTGGAGAAGCTCTCTTAATTAAAATAAACTTTTGGATTCAAACTTTTCTCAGATAATGAAGCTTTGGACGTTGCAAATCAAGAGAGTTAACAAGGAATGCTGTAGTTGATCTTATCATTATTGATGTAGTTGATCTGCAGCTGAATGACAGATGCTCATGAATTTTCAAGACTGGAAACTCTCTGTGGGAATTAACGGGAATTAATGGAAATAAACTGGCAGCAATTTCTTGGTTAAAACAACTAGAATGAATGCAATTTCAGTTGCGATTTTAAGCTACCCATTGCTCAATCCCGTGCAGGGCTACTGAGGCCACACCCCCTACATGCACTGTGCTTTCCTCCATAACATGCACAGATCATTTCTTAAATCCTGCAAACAAAATATCAAAATGTCCACCTTTGGTAGGCCAAAGTGTTCATGTAATGTCATAAAAAAAAACAAAAATGTTATTGTGGTGTAATAATAACTAAATTAGGCTATACCATTGTAAAAGTGTACAAATAAACTGACTAAACAAACATTTAGGGGATCCAGTAATAAAATAAAAGTCAAAAAAGGGGGAAATAAAACTCCCAAACACACAAAAACTAGTCATCTAAGAGAGGGATTCCCATTTCTTTTCTTTGAAGCCACACTAGTGCGTTTGAGCCCCTAAGACTACATTTAAGATTTGATCTTGTAAATATATTTGATCTAAATGGTTTTTTAAACTTTGCAAATCTTTTGCTCTCAAGCCTTGATTTGATCAGACATACAGAAAAACTGTTATATTGCGCGGTATTAATAATATTACAATTTAAAATAATGTTTTTTAATATACTGAATTTTGAACATTACTCCAGCCTAATATGCCTATGCTTCTAATATGCTTCTAATTTATTATCAATTTTGGAAACAGTTGCACTGCTAATTTTTGATTGATGAACAAAGTGTAAAAACAAAGTGACATTATTTAAAATATAAATCCTTTTTTTTAACAATAGAAAAAAAATGGGACAGTATCTTTTCTAATTTTTAAATAAGTTTTATTCAAGAAGGATGTGTTAAATTAATAAAGAGTAATAGCTTTTTACTTGACTTATATTGTTGGAAAAGGTTTCTGTTTTGAATGTGGCATACAAAGGCAAAGAAGAAATGTGTTTTGCAAAGACATTCTGAGTCTTGTCATTTGAAGAGTGCTGATGCAGTGTTTAGATTTCTTATCTTTAGCGTATTGTAATCAATCGGTGTGTGTTAACTCACTATTAAGGTCACATCCCAGCAGCTCAACCCTCAGCGTGGGCTGTTTCTGAAAGGTCATGGGGTGAATTCGGATGTAGCGGCCCACAATGGGTGGAGAAAACAAATTCTCCTTTACTCTAGAACCGTCCATGTTTCCATTAAAGGTCTGATGACAATTAATTAAGAAAACAGATGTGAATAATACAGAAACTATGAAAAATACAAAAATTATAACATTTGTAATTAGGATAGCACTTTTTTGAAGCAAATTTGAAACTGAAGCAAATCACTTCATGGATTACAGTCATAAAAATCTAATTTACTGTATAAATTTACTGAATAATAACATAATCTGTAGAAATTAGTTACTTTATCAGAATTTTATTGATTCTTTTAAGTAAAACTATTGTGATATCATATACAGCAATTTTAAGATCTTAACAGCAACCAGTCAAAATAAGTTTGGTTTAACTTTAACTTAACTAAAAAAAAAAACAAAAAACATAATACAATGACAGTACTACTTCTAATAATAAAATTATTATTAAAACTATTGTTTTTTTCTTAAAGGAATATTTACCATGATCTATATATATATTACATATCTAATGAATCCATTGAAATGAAACCCAAAAATGGATAGG
>JAUYWG010000048.1:5145737-5183381 GCA_034779775.1 Enteromius afrohamiltoni
AAGGTAAAAAGGGAAAAAAAAAAAATTATGCTAACACTAAATAACAGTGAAAGAAACATTTACTAATGTTGTAAGAGAACTTTGGGGGTGGAAAATGTAAAATGCTACAGAAAACAGACAGTATGTCCCCTTTAAACCAGTTAAGTTTAAGAAATTCGGATACTGACCGTACTGTTTCCTCTGTAGGTAGTCCAGTTTTCCTGGTCAATGCTGTAACTGATGGTGTATAAGATAGTAAAATACTCGCTCAAACCCATTGAGGTCTTTGCACCCTGAGTCTGAATGCCTTGAAGAAGCATGGGCCTCAACAGATCCACCTAACACAACACACAGAGTAACAAAGAGAATAGAAATGGAAAGTTATCTCATTCTGTTTTTTTAACAACGAATTTGTGCTTATTTACTAAAACAATTTAACACAATGAAATTGCAAGTTGCACATTGCTCAAAATAACATCCACAACAAAAACTTTTATAAATACCCAGAACTCTTTAGGAAACGCCACCATCATATGTACCCTGCTAAAAATAGTGAATTGTTTTATATCCTACACATTCTCTTGGTTCAAGGCACTATTGAAGCAAAGGTTACATAAATCTACTGTGCAAACCTATTTATAGTGTTTAAAAGAATTTCTCAATTTGTCTTGCTGACAGTTTAATTTAATGTGTCATGACTTGCTGATTTTGCTGCAAAGGGTCACTATTGTCTGTGACACATTGTGAGATATGAGCCACAAATAAATATAAAAATATATGAGCAATCACGGTTCATGCCCTGGTAAGCATTTAACACAGTTCCTTAGAAATGAGCTGAAGCACAGCATGTTACGACAGATTCCTTTTACCTGGAGCCAGGAGTCTTTGCTGCTGCCCATCCAGGCGTTAATAGAGCCAGATAGCCCAAGTCTGGCTAAACTTGGCTTCCAGTCACCTGAAAGAAAAATAGGATTTCAACAATTCAATAAATGTGAAAATATTTTATTTAAAACGCTAGTATAGATATAGTGGTCAAAGTCAAAAGAGCCCTATGGATTTACCAATTTTATCAATCAATTTATTTTAGTTAGTTAAAACGAAGCCTATAATTTGTTTTTCATTATTTAAAATAAAATAAAACACAAAATGACTAAATACAACAAAAATTCAGCATATTAGAATGATTTCTGAAGAATTATGTGACACTGAATTAATGACACCTAGAATAATAATGTTGAAAATGCTGCTTTTTGTAAGCTTGTTGAAATAAAAAATAAAAGTTAAACAGTAAAACAGAATTTAAAAATACATCTAATTAATCACAATTACAAAAACTTTAATAGAATATCAATGGTGCTACAAAAATACTCTGTTTCTTACCAGAGTGGTCAGAGGCTGTTATTTGTTTGTTTTCGATCCATCCCGACTGCATTCCCAATGGCTGAATGCATCCTGTTAAATGAAATGAGTCAGTTTCAGTTGCCCTCTAACTATTAGTAACTCAAAACATGACATGCAGAAACAGGATGCCAAGAAAGATCCATGACAGTCTCCAATCGAGGGAAAAGCATTAGCTCTTACGTGGTTTGTAGACTAGCAGCTTGGCCCTCATGCCTGCCATCTGATGTTCTCCTATAGTGCACTCGATTAACCAGGTGCCTACCATAGCTGGCCTCATTTCCACCGTCCCAAAAACTCCTGCCAAATGAGAGAGATATTCTCGTTATACAATGCCGAACAAAAGTTTGGAATAATTAAGATTTTTCAATGTTTTGTTAGTTTAATAGTTTTTCTTAAAATGTAATTGTCTCCCCTTTTCATTTCTAATATTAACAGCATTTACTAGAATGTTTACAGATATTGTTATCTGTCAAAATAATGGAAATAGTTTTTAAATATTATCACTTATTATCATTCTTCATTGTGTAAGGCAACATGTTACCTTACACAAACATAATAATGCTACAGTGTTGTTTAAAACATCTGTAATTTTGCTGTGGAAACGATCAAGGTTTTGGTGGTTTTCATTGGATTAGAATTATGTTACATTATGGTACCCAGTATTTGAGGAAGCTTGTTATTGCATTCATAGAGCAAGCCTGTACACTGAAGTTACTGCCATATTTTGTGCAAATCAAATAAGAAAAAGGTAGATTATTTTACATAAGATATTCATTTTAAGTAAATGTTGTTGTGTTGTTGTGCGGTTTCTGTTCATCAAAGAACAGAACAGCATAGAACAGCATATGCATAGAACAGCATAAAATGTTTTCAACATTAATAATAAAAATCATTATTAATAATCAAGCACCAATAACAAGTAAGTAGAAAATCAGCAGAATGATTTTTAAAGGATCACATGACTGGAGTAATAATGCTAAAGAAATCAGCTTTGTATCACTGAAATACATTTTATTCAAATAGAATGACTTTTTCAAATTATAATAATATTGTACATTATTAAAGTTTTTACTGTATTCATCAAAAAGGGAAAAAAATAAATAAATAAATTATATATATATAAATGTCTTTAATTAACATTAGATAACATTACAATGTTAACATGAACTAATAATTAACAATACTTTACAATACAATTCAACATTTATTAATCTTAGTTAATGCACTGCACTGTGAGCTAACATGAACTAACAATGAATTATTGTATTTTTATGAACTAATGTTAACAAAGATGAATAAATACTACAATAAATGTATTTTATGTGTATATTTATATATAAGGCACCAGGTGAGAGATTTGTGTATTTGCGTATAAATTACCTGGATAGAGATTGAAAACTCCCATGCGATGTTCCTGATCTTTTCCGACTCCGAACGGCAGTCCGTGGAAGTGTACGGCATGAAACTCGCCTTGACTCCCGACATTGAGGAGGTGCCAGCGAGCCGTCCGGTACTGTTCAACTATCAGGCCAGGAAGCGTCTCTGACACATAGCCGTTAATCGCTACAAGCATCCAGAAATACAACACTTAATTATGGCTACTATTACATTTCCTAATAAGCCAAGGTCATAGGTTCAATTGCCAGGGAGTTCGTGAATTAAAAAAAAAATGCATACCTTGAATGCATTGTAAGTTGTTGTGCATAAAATATAAATCTAAATATAGTTGTGTTGCCCTGAGTCAATGAATAGTTCATATTTAGAAAAAGTTTGTTTGGAACATTGGCAATTGGATAAGTAGTTCAGCATGTTACATTATACAGGTACATCCTGTTTCTTCTACTGAGGAAAAGTATTAGAAAATTGTTTGTGTGTGTGATTTAACCACCAAATTACATAAGAAACACAATAACAGGCACAAACACTCATGCTTCTGTTTAGAGTTATGAGCGTTGTCATAGAAACTAAGAACATAAAAAGGTCAGAGTGGTAGTCTCATAAGAGATGAATGCAGTGTTAATCACTGATTTTGAAAATGTACCTGCAAACTTGTTGCTCGTCTCGAACCATGGGTCATCTGCTCTGGCCTGGCAGGGAGGGATGCAAAACTTTCTGGTGTTGTAGTCAAGGTACCAGCTCTTTCTTTCATCAAAGGTGGTAAAGAGAAGGAAGAAATCTGTCACGTCGGGCTGAAGCAAGGTGCGTGGATGAAGGGTACCAGGACGACATATCAGCACTGGCCCGATTAGACCAGAGTTTATGTCCTTCTCCTGTTGAATGTAAGAGGAATACAGAAGTTATTTATTAATGGCGGACACTTTTATCCATGCATTCAAGCTATATATTTCATCCATACTCTGAGAATATTTTAGTCGAGTGTCATTTGATCAGGATTTTGTGGTTCGTATGTAGTGAGAATGTGACTTTTCTAAAAATTCTAAAGATTGTGTGCAACAGGTTTTTCTTAGAAATGTGGCTTTACGGGATTAAAGACAACATGAAAGTGTACAGTTTTTTGTGCTTCGTCTGATTTTGATTCATGTGTTGCACATTGAATTACCATGTTGACGTTGGAGTAGTAGGCCCCAGCCTTGCAGTCAAACTCTGCCGCTGAGGGCCCTTGTCGTTTGGAGACTCTCCAGCTGTAAACCCTCTCCTCCCCTGGAGGAACTGGATCACCTGGTACTTCCTCGGCCTTGCTGCCTTCTGGGCCCGTTCCAGGGCTAAAACTCCCCTGCGTCTTGTCGTACACCCCATGCAAGTGGAAAGAGTACGGTCTGGATGCCAGGTTCTTGAAAACCACCTTGCGGGAAAAGAAAATGAGAAGAAATGCTGATGCATTTATACAAGGAGACTAATAAATAGGGCAATTCATCACAGAGCCAATAGTATCTGCAGTATGCAATGCCACATTTAGTAGAAAGTTATGAAGTAAGCCAGGGTAGGAGGTTACAACCAGCTTGAACCCTTTGCAATCTGTGTGGAAAAATATTTCATCTGAACTTGAATTTCTATTAAAAAAGACTGGATTTCGCTAATGAAAATGAATCCAAATAACTGTAAATGCCACTGCACCTTAAGAATGCAATATTCAATTAAATTAAAAGGTTCCTTTTAACAGTTCCTGTTAATGAAGAAACTTACAGTAAGAACATTATTGACTTCTGCCTTTAACACAGGACCCATAATGCCTAGGTGTTTGTCCAGTTCTCCTCGTTGGATGGGATGCTTGAAATCTCTGTCCTGATAGGCTCTGAAAACCACTTTTTTATAGGCTGGGAAATATTTTCTCATTCCCCTCCGCATCTCCCTGTGAGCACATGAAATATTTACTGCAAGTGCAATTGACCAAGCCCTTAAGGCTGGTTTTAGGCTTAATTTGTAAAGCAATAATTGTCATATCACAACTAAAAAAGCATTGCATTGTGACATAATAAGGATTGTCTTTCTGCTCTTGAGACTAAAGCCAACTATTTACAAACATCTAAACAGATTTGATTCAACAGGACATCACCAAAAATGAGATACAATGTGTATCATATACTTTTGGTGCTAACGTTAAAATTACGCAATTCTTTACTATTGCAACTGAATTCTATTTTGCTGTTTAAAACTTTTTTGATTTGTATGTTCGTGTTTTATACTATTGGTATCTCAGGGATTGTGCTTTAAGGTGTCCTTGATTGAATTGAAAAGCACTTATAAATTAAAGGTATTATTATTATTTAACATTTTAAACATTATACATTCTTTAGAATAGCCCACTAAAGAGACCAAAAGTATATTTGTGGCATATCAGAATGTCTTGTTACCTTGGTTTGATGAGTTGAGCTGGTTTATTGATCCCATAATCCCACATGATTTCCTCTGCTGCGATATAGTAACTTCTAAACCTTGATTCTGTGGACCTAACGCCGACATTATCTTCAACATGATGCTCCAAACCGAGAACGCTTCCTTCATCGCCGTAATCATCGTAGTCACTTGTCTGTGATTTCCTCCCATGGGTCTGGTTATCTGATGAATTTGACACTGGCTCCAAAACCAAGTCCAAATCTGCCTGGAACTTTGTATCTTTGTATTTGTAGCTTTGAAGATTCAAACTTTCCTCCATCTTGTCCTGCTTTAGACCAGAACTTCCAGAGTCTTCCAGAACTTCGTTGTTGCTCTGAACTTTCACATCGCCTTTGTTTATTTTGTCTTTGCTGACACTCCACAGCTCCCTCCGATTCCTCGCTGTCTCTGATTTCTGCTCCACAGACCCGTTTAGAAGTTTGTACAGGTGTTCTTCTTTAAAAAGAAATTTCCGAAGAAGGTCATTTGATGGATGTTTTTTATTGTCATCATCTTTATTCAACTGTATTTTTGCAATATTCATATTTTGATGTTTTTCTTCCTTGTTATCTGCTGTATTTGATATGACTGTAGGATCAATCACGTTTGGCCTTCTTCTGTAAGGCTTGGATTCATGGAGGGACCTTTTTTTACGCTCCAGTGAATTTCCGCTCATCTCCCCGTCCAGTTGATCCAAAATATCCTGTGGAATACCGCCCTGTGATAAGGCATCCAAATCTTTTTCCCGCTTTACGGGAATATATCTTATCTCACAAACACGAGTTCTGTTTTGTCTCTCAGTGTCTGAGCTCATGTTTTCTTGCCAAGTTGCAGAGTCTGACAGAGTTTTGTTTCGGCACACGCGAACGGCGATGGTGCGGTTCTTTCCCATTGTGCCTCGTGGAATCGGGAAATTCTGTTCAATGAATTCATTAAATTCATCATCGTAGTCTTCACTGTCCACCACAGGTAGGACTCTTTCACAGTTAACAACCGTGTAGCGAACACTCATGCCTCGCTGTTTCAGAGACGGGTCAAATGCGCTGACCTCCCATTCACCTACAAAGTTTAAATATTATAAAAATGGTATTAAATATATATAATATATATAAACACACATTTATACAGGGAGCTCAATAGTTATTTGATCACCCTGTTATTTTGCAAGTTCTCTTACTTAGAAATCATGGAGGGGTCTACAATTCAGCATCGGTGCATTTCCACTGTGAGAGACACAATCTAAGTAAGAAAAATGCGGAAATCACATTGTATGATTTTTTTAACAATTTATTTGGGAATTACTGTGTCAAATAAGTATTTGATCACCTGCTTATCAGTCCGATGTCTCACCTTCAAAGACCTGTTATTTCTCTTTTAAATAGTCCAGCTACACTCTTGCTCATGATTCTAAATTAGTAGCACCTGTTTGTTTGAGGTCGTTAGCTGTCATAAAGACACCTGTGCACCCCACAATCAGCCTAAGTCTAGGTAGCAACATGGACAAAACCAAAGAGCTGTCAAAAGACACAAGAGACAAAATTGTAGACCTTCACAAAGCTGGAAAGGGCAGCTTGGTGAAAAAATAACAACTGTTGGAGCAATTGTCAGAAAATGGAAGAGGCTAATGATGACTGTCAATGTCCCTCAGATTAGGGCCCCATGGAAGATCTCTCCTTGTAGGGTATCAATGATGCTAAGAATGGTGAAGAATCAGCCCAGAACTACACGACAGGTGCTGGTCAATGCCTTGAAGAGAGCTGGGACCATCGTTTCCAAGACTACTATCAGTAATAAATCTTTAAAATCTTGCACCGCACGGAAGGTTCCCCTGCTTAAGTCAGCCCATGTCCAGGCCCGTCTGAAGTTTGCCAGGGACCATCAGGATGATCCAGAGGAGTTATGGGAGAAAGTCCTGTGGTCAGATGAGACCAAAGTAGAACTTTTTGGTCTTAACTTTATTCGCTGTGTTTGGAGGAAGAAGAATGATGAGCATCATCCCAATAATACCATACCTACAGTGAAGCATGGGGATGGAAGCATCAGCTCTGGGGGTGTTTTTCTGCACAGGGGACTGGACGACTGCACTGTATTAAGGAGAGGATGAACGGGGCCATGTATTGTGACATATTGGGCAAAAACCTCCTTCCCTCAGTCAGAGCATTAAAGAAGTCGTGGCTTGATCTTCCAACATGACAAAGCAGGAAAACCGAGGAGTGGCTCTGTAAAAAGCATATCAAGGTTCTGGAGTGGCCTAGCCAGTCTCCAGACCTAAACCCAATTGAAAATCTTTGAAGGAAGCTGAAACTCCGTGTTGCTCAGTGATAGCCCCGAAACCTGACAGATCTAGAGAAGATCTGTATGGAGGAGTGGGCTAAAATCCCTCCTGCAGTGTGTGCAAACCTGGTGAAGAACTACAGGAACCATTTGACCTCTGTAACTGTTAACAAAGGCTTCTGTAGCAAATATTCAAATGTTTTGACTCAAGTGATCAAATACTTATTTGACAGTAATTTTCTAATAAATTGTTAAAAAAAAACATACAATGTAATTTCCGGGTTTTTCTTTTTAGATTCTGTCTCTCACAGTGGAAATGCACCTGTGCTGAAAATTGTAGACCCCTCCATGAGAAATTGCAAAATCACAGGGTGATCAAATACTTATTGACCTTGTATATATATTGTTTCAGTGCAGCTTTACATTAATAAACTAGAAAAAAGTGTAAATTAGCTCTACAGAGGTATATAATGTCAATTCCAGTTCAATTTAGTTCACTGTGTATTTAGTTCAGCTCAATAACTGTCATTAAATGCATCAATTAAGTTCTATTAAGCTATAAGCTGCTCTACAAAAGGAAATAGTAATTTTTCTATAATTATTTTTTGGATTTACTTTTTGAATTTAACTTTGATTAATTTAGGTGTTATTTTAATACGCTACTGGTCAAAATTTTGGAATATAATTTCTCTTCTAACTAACAGTGCATTTACCATAAGTTCAGTAAAAACAATAATATTGTGAAATATCATGGAAAATTTCCAAAAGTATTTTTGACCTGCAGTGTATGTTAGCTTTTATTAATTTTTTTTTTAGTTTTAGCTTTATTTATTTTAGTAATTCAACTCTTAACAAGAACTATTACAGCAAATAATTTCATATTTTATATTAAATTATATTTTATTTGAATACATATTTTATCATTTATTATTTTCAGCTTTATTTAATGATAATGCATCAAACCTTATTTCTCAAACCATGTGCTCCAGACTCTCACCTAGCATCTCCACTTCAGTGGTGACTGTGTCTCCAGTCATTGGGAAGAGCGTGAGGACAGTGCCATATGTTTTATCCCTCTCAAACGTGTTTCCTGTGAAGTAGACTGACAGGAAGTTGTTTTGTATGCCAATGCTCGCCACATGCCAGAGTATGACATCGCCAACACACATCCTGAATTGGAGGTGGTTGAACATGAACCCGTTAACAGCTGAAACACAGACAGAAAGTCTAAATAAACAAACGTGATCTGCAGTTTAAGATTAATCCTGTTTTTACAAAATACAAATACCCAAAGCAAACCTCAATAATACTCAATAATTCACATCCATAAAAATAAACACCCACTGTGCATGACATTTGAATTGTAGAAATCTGGATCATTGCGGTCAATCTTAGTTGGATCTTCACTGTTCTTTTTAATGTTCTCCTCAAAGTACCAGCTTCTGTTTTCATCAAACACAGTGAACAAGAGCTTCTTCTCTTTGTCTGAAGTTACCTGTGAAAACATATTTATAATTTCCATCAATCCTTCAGATAAATCATAGGCTCATGGGAAAAACATGCCTGTATTTAGTAAAACACCTACAAGGGTTTTTCTTCTCATGCAAATTATGATTAAAGGGCAGATTATTTAGTAATAAAGATTTATTTTTACAGTACTGTGTTATGACTTGTCTGTTATTGTAAGCTTGCTCTGTAGTGTACCCGGTACAGCAAGTTACGTCAAAAGAGCTCAAAGATTTAAAGAAGCAAGCTAAGATATTTTTTTTTCTCACTGCTGCATGTAACATTAGATTTTCGCACCATTTACTAGAAAGTTTGTAAGTGTCGGGACAGGTGCAATTTTTGCAGAATTGTCATTACATGCACATTTTTTTTTAGAGTTAAACATCTACATCAGAGTCTCTTCTCACCACTCTGCCTTTTTTGTCCAGAGATTGGGATTTGCAGATAATAAGGGGTCCCACTAGCCCAGACGCCACGTCCCGGACGGGATCCACCATACTCTGGTATAAGCGCGTGAGGCATCGTGGGTCAGATTCTGTGGGTCCATCTTCAACTGTCAGTTTCCAGAGGTATGTCATTATCTCACCTGGGGGAACAGCCAAAGTACGAAGGTCCACCTGTTTGTCTTCAACCCACAAAGAATGAAAAATGAGATTAATTAATTAAAAGTTAGTTTGCATCCAGCTGACTAGAAGAAAATTATACCAGGGTTATTTGCATTAACTAAGAATAATATCACTAAAAAAAAATTCTAAAATAAATGTTAAATGAAATAAAGGAATGTAAACTTCTATTTAAGGTAATTATCAGGGCAGTATTTCTCATTTTTAGTATACAATGAATTACTAAAGTTACTAAAACTGATTTTTTTTTTAAGAATCTTTAGACAAAAAAACAACAACAAAATACAACTAAATACTAATAAATATTACAAAATCTTTAATAAGTACTACACCCATTGTTTTTAATTGTTAGGTAACGCACTAACTGTGTCATCTGATAGGACTTGTAAAGTGTTACCTATATATTTGTATGACACTAAACTACATGACGATCTGTTGTCCCTGGCAAATGGTTTTACATTTATGCATTTAGCAAAAGCTTTTAAAGAGTTGTACCTAGCTGTGCTGCAGTGGTGTGTGTATGTGTGTGTGTGTGTGTGAATAAAAAAACTTTCCCTTATGTACAATGTGAAAATGTACAACGTACCCTTGTTTGTGTTCTTCAAAGGCTGAACACTGGTCAGGCCATTTGGATTAAGGTTGAATGGTCGACTGGCCATATTTTTAAAAACAATCTGTTAAGATATATATAAAAAGAAGTGAATTTCAGAAATTAATAAAACTCTTACTCATATGGACTAATTTTATGATACATTTACATCTAAAAGCTTTAGTACTAATTGACTGAAATGGAAAAGATCGAACAGTCTTTCTCTGTTTCATGAAAGAACTAAATGTACACAAGCACGAATAAATGGATTTTGTGTAAACCTTCCCTTTAAATCAACATTCCCTACCTGAAATTTGTCTCCCACTTCCCCTCTGAGCTCTGGGCCCATCAGCATTTTGCCGGTGGTTTTCTTAGTGAAGGTCTTGTCCGTGTACTCCACGAAAGCCACCTTCTTATAAACGCCACCCAAGCGCTGAGGACCTTTTCCGAACCACTCAGATCCTGCCGCTGATGACGATGAAGCCCTGAACCAAGAAAATCAACATTATTTTCAGTCGGTTTGACATCATTCATCTCAGGAGCTACTCTGAGTCGTACCGGTCACCACTTTGAGACGAATAGTCCCAGTCCATCTCCTCTGCAGCGATGTAATGAACCCATACTTTAGGTCTTCCCTTGGCGCTTGACCGAAGAACTGATACTGGGCCTCCTTGCTTGAACACAATGGAGAACATATTGTCTTCATCCTCCTCGTCATCATCATGTATGACGTTTCGTTTGTCCGGGAGCGGAGCTATCACAGGATCAGGACAGTTGTCAACAGTGAAGAAAGCGCTCATACCAGCTGGAGAAGAGAGTTCAGTAGAACATTAGTAATTAAGGTTCTTATTCAGTTACATTATTAAACCATACATCACTTTATACTCCTTGCAAATTCATTAAACCATCAAAGTACCTAACACATATTTCTCGGGTCATCTTGATCCAGTTCCTTCCCCTTATTAAACAAACAACAACCTCTTGTCCAACAAATTCCTGTATGATTGCCAGTCAAGCTGTGTTATTGCATATTTTGCCTTATTTTACCTTAAATGCCTGATTTAAAAAGATCTACAACTTAAATAGTCACAAATATGATCACTCGCCATCTAAAAAGACATAATGCAGCTTTTTGTGCATTATCGTGATTCAACTTTTAAAGCCTCTTTCTGCAGAAAATGTAGTTTAGGAGTTTCATGTTGCACATCATAAACGGCTGTTAGGTTCAGTGAGAAATATTATTATTATTAACATTGTTTAAAAACTTATTTTCACTAAGGCTGCAATTTATTTGATAAAATTGTAATATTGTGAAATAATTATTACTATTTTTAAATGACTGTTTTCTATTTAATATATTTATATAAAATGTCATTTATCCTGTGATGCATATAAAATTTTTTTTGCATCATTAATCCAGTGATCTAGAAATCCTTCTAATATGCTAATTTCCTGCTCAAGAAACATTCCTATTATTATCAATGTTGAAAAAATGTAAGATGATTCATATGGATTATTTGATGAACCTTAGCTGCAATGCCTTTATTTTATCTTGCAAAGTAAGTGGCATTGTTGACAAATCCACGGTTGTCCCGCGGAATTGGGTGACAATACACACTTTCTGCCAAATGTTTTTATGTCTACTGGTTTGAAGTGACCTAAATAACATTATATTAAGCCCCTGGAAATTAGGGGAACCACTCCAACAAAGTGTATTGGGCAGGTTTTACAGAAAAAAAACTGGCAACCCTGGTAAGTAGGCCTGCTGACGATATCGTTATTTTGACAGTACATATATAAAAAAACGTACCTGTCTGATGAGAGTGGATCTTGCAAGAGATCAGAAACTTTCCGGTAGCAGATGGCTTCATCAGGCCTGTAGTGAAGGTCATGGGCGTCATCTCTACAGTTACCCGCTTGTGGTCGAACACCTTTAGTGTGTGTCCCTCAAACTGGATGCTGTGGATTACTGGGGTTGAGCCAAGACCAATTAGATGCCAGGACACCACTGGACTCTTCTGGCACACAGTTAGACCTATGAAACAATTACAGAATACATTTGAGAATTACACCTGTAAAGAACCCGGTCCGCCCCAGTATGACAAAAAAGAAATAATAATGTACCAAATAAAAATAAAAAAACTAGTAATAAAACTTTTTTTTTTTTAAATAGTCTCTTATGCCTTGCTGCATCTATTTGATCAAAACTATACATTCAGTAATATTGTGAAAATATCTGTTTTCTATTTGAAGTGTAATTTTCTATTTTAAAGTGTAATTATTTCCTGTGATGCAAAACTAAATTCTCAACATCATTACTTAAAAAATTCAGCAATGACACATAAATAGAATGTCATAGTTTCGACAAAGATATTAAGCAGCACAACTGTTTTCAACATTGACAATGATCAGAAATGCTTCTTGAGCAGCAAATATTAGAATGGTTTCTGAAGGATCATGTGGCACTGAAGATTGCAGCATCAATGCTGAAAATTCAGCTTTACATCGAAGGAATACATTACATTTTAAACATATTCAATTATTTTTAAATGGAGTAATATTACTTTCCTTTACTGTATTTTTATTAAATAAATGCAGCGTTGGTGAGCAGAAGAGGCTTTGTGTGTTTAGATATTGCATAAAGAAATTTTAACTTTTTAGTACCATTAATACATTTTTGCCTTGATATATGACATTTTCATTCCACTGAAACATAATTCTACTCTAAACTATATTATTACTGTAAAGTGAAAAATCACATTCTCAACACTGGAATAAGCATTTCTCAGCAGCTGATTAATGGTACCTGGTAATGTTGAGTTGATGTATCCATTGACAGTGTGGTACTGGGTTGGAATGGATGTTTTCTTTAGTTTGTCTGCTCGGCCAATTTCATGGTACCAACTTTTACTCTCATCAAAGACAGCAAAAAGCAAAATGAACTCGGGAACCTTCTGCTGTCTCTCCTCATTCAGAGCCTCTGAGAGAGGACGAATCATTAAGGACATGTCAAATATACACCAGCATTGTCTAAGGTTTAATATTTGTTATATATTTTAAACGTAATATATTTAGCAAATCCCAAAAGAGAAGCAACAGTCAGACCTGTTTTACAGATCAGGAGAGTCCCGACGAGTCCGCTGTTGAAGTCTCTGATGATGTCCACCTGCGATGAGTAAATGTAGGTGAGACAGTCTGGATCTGATGTGGTTGGCCCAGAGTTGGGGGAAATGTCCCACACGTACTTGTAGTAACCACCAGGAGGCACTGCATCATCTGCTCGCTCCTGAACAGAGCTGGAGTCCTCGTACCCTGCGCCTGCAGTTGAAAAGCAGAAGGATGTTGAGGTTTATCTTTACACATTATGGGTTTTTAAACCCATCAGGATATTGCTGTATATCTCACAATTTTGCTTTCGTTTTGCTGGGTAAGCCCAAGCTTACTATATGCTGCTTTATATGGTAAACTACATGTATTTTATTCATTCTGGAATTTATTAGTATCTCCAGTGTTACCAAACACATTTCAGAATTCCATAGGGTCTGTAATGATGGTGTGAGTTAATTCTACGCGATTTGTCTAATTGGACAGTCTGGAATTCAATTATTTACATTTTAGAAGGGGCTTTTCGCAACCATGTGAAAAACTGCTTGTTCCCCAAACCATTTCATTTGGCAATTCTTAAAAAAACCACTTTTAGAACATTGTAATAAACTAAAGAAATGTTTGTGCAATTTTTGTGTCTTAAAGGTTCTTAATGGTACCATCAATTCCAGTAAATAACCTTTATTTTTATGGATTGAAATCAAATACCTTCTGATTGTTTCCAGTACTGAATGCCAATGGGAGAAATACTGAAAGATTGTGATGCAAAGTTTTTGAAGTGCACCACAACCCTGTCGTTCACCACTGTTCTGATAGTCGGGCCTTGAATACCTGAAACAGATCATGAAATATTCTATTCATTCAATTCTAAACTTCTAAATATATTTTTCCTAAGAAGCAGAGATTTCTACTTTTATACTGACCAGCCCATGGAGGTTTTGACTTTGGTGTTGTAAAAGTGGAATCAGTGTATTCTGTATATACAGCCTTGGTGTATTTCTGAACACCAGATGCAAATTTCCTGTAAGGAAAAATTATGCTGTTACTAGACATATTTGAAATAGAGTGCAAAGCAACATTAAATGAAAAGAAAATGTATTCATCCTCAAACCATTCACGATAGAGATGTTTAATCATCAGAACAGATTTGGAGAAATGTAGCATTTTATCACTTGTTCACTAATGGATCATTTGCCGTGAATGGGTGCCGTCAGAATGAGTCCAAATAGCTGATCAATACATCATGATAATCTACAGTCACGTGAAAAGCTGTGTGTTTGTTAGAATCCATCACAATGTTTTTAACTTCCAATCACCAAAATTGTATTAATTAATGCAAAGTATCAATAATCCACAAATGTTTTAATCAGCAGTTTGGACTGTCATTCTGATGGCACCCATTCACGGCAAATGCAGAGGGTCCATTAGTGAGGTAATGCTCAATTTTTTTATACAAGTTTTATTATACAAAATTCGCTACAGTGTTCTCAATACGCCACTCAGTGTTCAAACAGTAAATGTTTTATCAGAGTAAACTGGATGTCATCAGTTGGTAACAGCTTTGAGAAAGTGTTTGATCTTCTTTATAGTTGGCTATGGTTGACTCAAAAGGCAAAAGCTTTGAAGGCTGTCCAAATTTCAATTATGCTTCAAAGTTGTTAAACAGAGCATAACAAATGTGAGCAAATTCTGCCTTTACATGCGGGCAATGTAATTCATAGTTTGTATGCTTTGTTTAGTGATCTTAAACCTGCCTGTTATTATATATATGTTCTTGTAGTGATTTACAGACCATGGATAGTGAATATGTGGTCAGAACAAACATGCTTTGATTTAGTGTTTTTAGAACAGAGTGTGATAACAGCTCACACCCCTTAAAGCCGCAGAAGATCATTTGCTGAATATGCATATTTCTTGCAACCATTTATAAGACAAAATGTTCTTAGTTGGTACTAAAAATTTTAATCCGTTCTCTGGTATCATTATTTAAAGAATATAATTATTTATTTATTTATTTTTTGGTAGCAGTAATTGAAAATCATGTTTTTCTGTGTGCATAATAACAAAAGTGCCCACCTCTGGTTTGCAGTAGGATCTGTTGTGTCTGTAAACACATATTCCCATTTAGTTTCCACTGCTGCGATGAAGAACTCCAAAGTCTTCGCCAGGACACAGGTAGACTTTAGACACACCGTGAAGGAGAGGAGGAACAGAAAGACCTTCATCACTGGAGCACAAGTCAAACACGCTGAATGAGATGCTGAGATGCTGTCAGGACAGATTTAACTGCACAGGAAAAGTGTTTAGGGAGGAGCCAGAAAGAGCTAGACAGAGTGAGTGTTCATGATAACCATGAGTAATGATGAATGAGTCGTAGAAAGGATGAATAAGAAAGGATATCTGTGAACTCTAAACATCTACAGTATTTTTTATAGTTCTTTTTTTTCATGAAAAGCAGATACTTCGTGCAATAGTGATGATGCTTGTTATAATCACTACTAACAGTATTAATCATTTACCCGTAACGTTTAATACATAAGCACTGGAAATAATGTATAATTTAAAGCAGAGGTGTTTCAGATTTTCATGCAGAAACAAGATAGGATAAATGGCAAATAAATAAATAACATATGCATTAAATACAATTTTATATATATAATGTTTTTTTCAAGGTTTAAACTCACACTTTACAGTGATGGGGTCTTTTTGACCAAAACAACTCTAACAAAGACACCAAAAATGGCAAATGCTGTGCTATTTTAAGTTAAACTCCAATAAGTGAGTTTTAAGTACGCGGAAACGTCATATCGTAGTGATGTCATCATCAGCAAAATGATGCTAATCCGTGCAGTTCCGGCTAGTACTTTAAAACACGGTGACAAATTGTGAGGATTGAGTGGATTAAATTGAGCATTTCCTTTTACTAGTTTAATTTAATCTTCATAAGACGTTGTACATTTTAGGCTATAAAACACGTCGTGAGCCATAAAGAAAGGTTTATTTAAATTGGAATTTCTAAAGTCAGGCATCCGCTTTCAGTTTTCTATAATGTAGTTAATTAGGAAGCATGCTTTTCAGTGTAAAGAACTTGTCCTATGTCTGCCAAAAAAGAAGACGTGAACATTCTCACACTGCAGGCGTCGTCTGTGAGGAATCGCGTTATTATAAGGGAACTGCGTCACCTAGTGGAGATCACGCGCACGCATACACAAAGAAATACCATGATACTCTAAATTATTCAGTACCAGTGTGTAAGTATACAGGTATGACCAAAACAGGCAAATTCAGACCCCCTTAAAATGTTCACTCTTTGTTATATTACAGTTCATTTTCACAAAAACACCTGGAGTGCATGCAGGACCCTCAACACGTAGAATTATACACTGAACGTTCAAATGCTTTATGTTCTGTAGATTTTTATGTTTAAAGGATTGCTAATGTAAGTAGAACCCTGGTTATCACCTGGATTTGGCTTGTTTTAATAGAATTTACAACCAGCTACTTGTCTCATTATTCTGTGTTACTGTTATATAACTGCGTCATTATTGCATTAAAATAATTGCTAACTAAATCAGTGCATTTTCATTATTAGGATGAAGATGCAATGCTATGCACACACAAATGTACATGTTGGAGGAGGCCTCGAGGTGGAACATGCAAAAGAAGCTGTATCTGTGGTGGGGCCCTCAACCCCTCAGGACATTTGACGTCTGTTTAATGTCTAATTTTAACAACATGAGCCAACGGATCCTTGGATGGGCTTTGATGCCAGAATTCATCCATCCAGAAAAAAACCCACTGGTAAGATATCTCTCAGATCAATCATCTCTCTCTCCTGTCATTGTGTGTGTTATATCCCCATTAACAATGTGTTAAAAAATTATTGCAGGGGAGCGCGTTGCAGTGGAGTACTTGTTAGCCCAGTCCATCAGTTTTTACAGATTACACACCACAATGACATGCCTGAAGTCCCCCGAGAGGAGCCAGAAGATAATAATGAAATTGGAACTGGAACACAACTGTGGGCTGATTTCTCTGATTCTCTAGTAATGAAGGCTCAGGTGACTAATCAGGTGGGTGATACAGGACACAAATCCCCAGATGAGGAGGTCACTAAAGAAGAGGAGGATGACACTGAAAGTTCTAGGATGTTATAGATTATAACCCAGTATAGAGTGCAGATTATATCATACTTCTTTTCCATAGACTGTTCATGACTCATGGGCAGGCGGCTCAGGACCCTGACGTCCACAGGATATGTGAATGTGTTTTCCTATGACCCTTGAAATCCAATTGGAAAAATCTACTTTAACACTCTTAACATATGTTGCCAATTTAATAATCACAGTACCACAAGACCAATTTTGAATTGTTTTCAAATATGTTACTGTTACCCAGGTTAACCCTGTGCATTTTGGCTCAGGTGTGTATTTTATTGGAACATTAATTACAGGATCTTTTGGACAGAAAATGTCCACACTGAAACCCATTAAAACTGCTATTCTAAATTACAGTGCCATTTAACTGTGATATGATGCAATTTTTGTTAATAGGCTTTCATTCTGTTGGCAAGGCTTCAAATTCCTTTTTTGTTTTACCAGATGGTGGCATTTTTTCAGGTTTGGCCTATAAAGCAAATACTACTTCTGCGTTTCATAGAGTTTATATTTATGTCATTAAAACAAAAAAACAATATTTGAGACAAAGTCAAAGTCAAAACAAATCAACCACTGTGTACACCAGGGGAGTTTTGCTTGCAACTAACTAGGAATTTTGGTTCTGCACCCAAAAAAAATTCAGGTTTTTTTGTTACCTTTTTTTTGTGTGTCAATCAAAAATCTGCAAATATGGAACACTTGTGTAGATTAATGGCTTTGATTTTATGGCAGGTTTAGAGCCCAACCTGTTTTATAAATTATATAATTTATATAAGTTATTGTTCATGAATAATTTTTCTAAACTTAAACCTGAGTAAATTTTTTGGTTTTACTTTCTAAACTTTTCTTTTTACTTCTACCATAATCTGCGAACAAACTTAAGTCTGTCCTCCCAAGACACCAATTTTTGTGACTATTGTTTGACAAGGACATTTTTGTCTAAAAGTACCATTTACTATTTAGTTTGAATACATAGATTGTGTTCTAAAAGCACGCTTTTGTTCAGACTTATGGTGTCCCAAAGTAGTTTAAGATAACTTAAAGAATTATTTTTTTTGTATATGATGTAGAAAATTAGTGTACAAAACTAGAGCATTTTACGTACATTTCATGAGTTCACTCTTCCTTATAATAATTTAGGCATATTTGGCATGCTTTCCAGGGAGCGAGCTGGGATGTCGGTGAACACTGAGCCGTAGAAAATGGAACCCTATGGGCTAGAACCCTAACCATGGCTGAGTTCGACGTCCAGCTTGACTCCCGCTCACCCTCCCCTGGAGGAAGACGCGAAATATTGGAGAAGGGGTGGAGGAGGGATATATACCGAGATGAAGAAGGGAGGAAGGGGTGGGCTATTTAAGGGGAAGGCTTATGAATTTGATTGGCTGAGACTGATTAGGTGATTGGAAACAGCTGTAGCTAATCATTGCGTCAGATCTCCTCCCGAAACTTGTTTGTAAACATCACTAGGAAACATATCTTATATAAATTGAGTGATATATGAGCAAACCCCTCTGTAAACTCCTTCAGATTACCAGATTAAGTTTGGTGTATGTAAATGATAGTGTAGATTCATGGTGCAGTAAATGAGAAATACTTCAAATGGAAATGACACAGAAATAAGTAATAAAATATGCAATAAAATGTGCATTTTAGATGTTTTCTTTATATCGATCTGATAGACATTATTAAAGCATTTCAAATTTTATCTTCTGGAAAAATGGAAAAACACTGAATTTGATTAATCAGCCAATTAAAAAGTAAATTCAATTCAACGATCCTTTTCCTCTATTTGCCATAGGAAATATGCCAACATATGTACTTATATCAGTGCATTTCTGTGTGAAGAATGAGAGGAGACCATCTCCTCTCCAGGACCAGTAAAAACCATCTGATCTGCATTTTAAATCAAAAAGGACAAACGCAGTGAGACCAATTTTTTTTCTTAATGAACATACATTTTAGCACAAAAATACATTTATAGAATTTGGTGCTTGATCTTACATTCATTAAAAACCTAAACAAAAATAAAACAATATTTTTTTTTCTTCAATTTCATGATTTAAAAAAAACAGCTTTTAAAGAATACAAAAGACATATTCATCTTCATTACAAGAAATCCAGCTATCAAAAAAGAAAAACAAAACAAAAAACAACTAAAAATGTCTAAAAATGTACCTCCCAAAACAACAACAACTGACAAACATAAAAACACTGACTTACATACATATGAACAAGCATGAGCCATACAATCAGGATGGAGAATTCGTTCAGGTCAAATCATTTCATCTGAGATTGTGAGATGGAGAACTGAAGTCTTCAGGGCTGTTACATCCATTATGTGGCGGTGAGTCCTTGAGTTTTATCAATACTGAGCTGTTTCTGTTCTGAAGACTTCTTTTTCTGAACAATAAAAGAGCAGCACAAGTAATTTACTTCCAGAACAATTCATCTTAATCAGTTTTGTCATTATAAAGGGTTTCTGTCATTTCATAAAGACTTTTTAAGACAGAGTAAAGACCATTTAAGAAACAACAGCTACACTTCGATGTTTGAAAACATTGGTTTCCAACCAATCTCCATTACTTTTTAATAGAGGAAATTCTTTTTCTTTTTGGAACTGTGTTCCACTTCAATCCTGCAATTCATTCACCAATTTTACCTTTTTGTGCACTGCCACCTCCTCATCTGGAAGAGAAATAGGAGGATCATCAGCCACTATCTCCTCGGTTTCCTCCTCTCTCACCTTTTTCTTCTTTTCTGTACACCATTTCAGTGGAAAAGGGAACACATGAAAACAAAAACTGAAAGCAGCAGTAAAATAAAGCCACAAGCCAGGATGTAAACATTTTTAATCACTTACTCTTTTTCTTCTGACTTATTTCTACAGGAACAGATGCTGCTTCTTCGTCTTCTGGTGGTTGAAGAGCATCTGCATTTTCACTCTCCTTGCTCTTCTCTTTGTCTTTCTTGGCCTTCTTTGGCTCTGGCATGGCCTCCTCCTCCGGTGCTGGGATGTCACAAGCATCTTCCCTTTTCTTTTTTCTTTTTTTGGAAGGAGTTTTTAGATCGTGACTAGAGGTTTCATAATTTCCCAAATCTTCCCCTTCTACAGTCTTAGCTTGAGATTGACTACTTTTTAAAGGCGTTTCTGAAGCAACGTCATTCTGGATCTCCACATCCTCGACAGCTTTGATTTTTCTGTTTTTCGAAAAGCTGTTTGTAGAGTTGGGCTGCAGGAGATCAGCATCCGATGTGGCTGTTTTGAGCTTCTTACTTGTCTTTTCCTCCACGCCGGATTCTTCCGTGCTTTTAACTTTCTTGGCTTTAGCGATTTTTAATGGCGTTTCAGGCGCAACGGTTTCTGACTGGCTTTTATCGTCTTTTTGTTTGGCTTTTTTAGAGGGAGTGTCTGGTTTAACAGACTCCAGAGAGACATCAGCTTTCTCACACGTTTCTTGGTCAATCTGAGGAAGACCTTTTGTTTTCTTAGCCTTTACCTTCTTTGAAGGCGTCTCCTCAGAAACGGGCTCGAAAACACTTTTAGGCCTCTTGTTTTTTGCTTTTTGTAATGTTTCAGGCCCAGTTGTTTCTGACTGGCTGTTACTGTCTTTAAGTTTGTCTTTTTTAGAGGGAGCGTTAAGTTCAACGGACTCCAGAGAGACATCAGCTTTCTCAGATATTGTTACTTGGTCAATCTCAGAGAGACCTGTTTTCTTTGCTTTAATCTTCTTTGAAGGCGTCTCCTCAGAAACAGGCTCGAAAACTTTTTGTGATGCCGCCTCTGATTGGTCAGAGGTAGCATCAATCGTGACGTTAGTTTCTAGCAGCTTGCTAGCAGCTTTCTTAATCTTGTTAACATTTAAGGCACTATTGTCAGTTTCAACATTACTGGCTTCCGATTGGCCCTTCTTTTTTTTTGCCTTTTTAGATGGAGTTTTACTGCTGCTCTCAACTTGCTCTGAAAAACTGTTACTTTCTTTAAAGTTAGCTCTTTTAGAAGTCCTGTTGGCTTCTAAATCTGATTCACCAACCTCTTTAGTCCTTGTCAACGGAGTGGCAATTTTGCCCGTTTCTAAGAGTCCATTAGTTTCATGATGTGCTTCTGGTGTGTCAGTCTCATCCTGAAAAGATGAGTTAGTAGCTTTAGCTCTTTTAGGAGTCGTAACCACATCAGTTCCTGAGATGCTACTATTTTTCTTATTTCCAGCCTTTTTGGATGGCGCCTTAACTTTAAGATGTTCAGAAACAGCTACAGAATCTTTGTCTTTTAACTTTTTTGAAGACGTCTTAGAAGCATCAGCCATTAAAGGATTGGCAGTCGATTTCTTGGCTAGTGTACTGGACTTTCCTTTCTTGGCTGGGTTTCCTTCTTTTTTAGCTCTTGCTGGCTTTTTTGTGGTCATTCCCTTCACAGGTGAGTAAGATATAGGAGATTCCTCAAAGTTGGAGAGAACATCCATCTTCATTCGATCAGCATCTGGTTACAACAGACAAACATGAATAATCATATAGTAATTTTCTGTACTAATCTCATGTAAACACCTCTCTCCAAGAAAGTAATACTTTTATTCAGCAAGGATGCGTTGGCATTTATAATGTAGTATAAGCATTTATTATGTTGAAAAAATATATTTTAAATAAATGCTGTTCTTTCAAACTTTCTATTTATCAAATAATCCTAAAAAAAAATTTTCTCGGCTTCCACAAAAATTTGATCATCAGCATTTTCATTAGCCATTCCTCATCTTCAGAGTGACATGATCCCTCATTCTAATATGCTGATGCATAAGAGAAATAGATAACTTTTTATGATCATTAAGTAAACTCATTACTCCAATTCACTCAGATTAATTACATTTCCAGTGTTTGTCTCACCTGATAACTCAGAGACCATTTTCTTCCACTTCTCCACATCTAAACTGGAGTCCGAGTCTGAATCGTTCCCTGCTGGCAATGGAGACACTGACTTTTTTCTTTTTCTTGGTTTTGTCACGGTTTCTTTTTTCTTCTGTTTCTGTGGAGTGGGGTAAGTGATGAATATGTCAGGTGACACATTTGTATGGTGGCTCAGTTAAGTTTGGGGAAAATATTTTGGTCAGTTTTAAATAAAATACCTTTGATTTTTTCTTCAATCCCGAGGCTTTCTTGTTCTTCACAGACTTTTTTGGACTAACTAGTTTCCATACACAAAAACAAAAACATAAATAACTACCGCAGTTCAGCTTTAACTTGAGTGTGTGTACAACAAATGTCTGCAAGCTTTAAATTCTTCCTATTTAATAGAGACATTTTACCAAAAATTAAAATTTGCTCAGGCCATCATTATCAAATTTGGAGAAATGTAGCATTACATCACTTGCTCATCAATGGATTCTCTGCAGTGAATGGGTGCCGTCAGAGAGTGAGTCCAAACAGATGATAAAAACATTGCAATAATCCATCCATAAACTCCAATCATTGTCTTGTTTCTTAAACAGTACTTGATCTGAGCAGATTTCTCTCTAACTGAGGCGAGATGACTTTTTCCAGTGGAGAAAGTGATAATATGGATAGAGAAGATGCTTTTTAGACAGAAGAAATGGTTTTAGTTAAAAAATGTCTCAATAATATGGATGCGTTTCTTAAAAAGACACAGCTTTACATTTCAAATTATTCAACGGTCTGGAGTCATGTGGATTATTGTGATGTTTTTAATCAGCTATTCGGACTCATTCTGACGGCACCCATTTACTGCAGAGGACCCATCGGTGAGCAAATGATTTAGTGCTAAATTTCTCCAAATCTTTTTCCATGAAACTCAAAAGACTTTCAGCAAACTTTAAGAAAGATTTGTGGCAGCTCCAGATAAATGTCAGACAAAAACATGGCTCAAACACACATTACACAATATAAACATTGAAATTAACTAGCCATTTACCAGCAGAGGGGGCTGTGATCTTAGATTTGGTTCCTGACTTTCTCTTTGCAGGACTCTTGAGTTTATCTGTGGATTCAAACAGTTTCAATTGGTCTCTTTTAATATTAGTGATCACTCCATATTTCATATGAGTTCCATATTCCATACAAGTTTAAAATTGTTGGTTTCATGTACATGTTTACAGAGCGAATCTTCTGATTGATTATATTTAGTAAAGCCTCTGTTGTACATACCATCTCCATCATCTGAGCTGAATGCGTCATGTTGTATAAAGGGAGAAAAATTGTGAATTAGTTTGGAACCATTTCAATGAAGCTCACAACATATGAAACACACATGCACCGTTTTACCTTGCCCACTTCTTAAAGATCTCGCTCAAGGATGCTTTCACTTCTTCAGTCTCAACCTATTGACAGCCATATTTAACACAAGCATTACATGCATTCAGACAGCAGCACATCACAAATCCGAGCTCGTCTGACATCGTCTTTAACAGAACAAATACAGCACTGTGAACTGTTGCACTATCCTCAGTGAGTTAAAAACTACCACAGGACAAAGTTCATTTGCACCACATGCATCAGTTTTAGAAGCTTGTTTCCTTCTACTTAAGTTGTTTTAAACGCATACATTCAGCTAGTACCAACCACAGTGGTAGAAATACAGCTTTAACTAATGCATTATGGACATCTTGTAGTATTGTCACTGAGAGGTAGTGATTTCAGTGTGCTCTGAAGCGAGGAACACCAAAGAAACTAGTAGTCGTAAATGCATCGGATTAGGTTCGCGCCTGAAATGCATTATTTTTAAATCCTTTGACATGTTTCAAAATGCATGCAATCATACAGTTTCTTGATCTAATAGAATGCACCCGCTATCTCTCTCTCTCTCACACACACATACAGTAGGGACACACGCGAATAAATTGATCTACACCTGGGGCGCGTGCTTTCTCAGCACGTTGGCTGCCTTCTTGTGGCCGTTGTCCTTTAAATGGTGATAAATTAAATTTAAAAGCTCGTCCTGCGAGGCGTCTGCAATATTTGAGGCCATGTTTAAGATGGGGATTCGTTTAAAAAAAAGGTGCGCGCGAAACTTATGAAAAACTTTGCAGCATGTTTCTATTTCCGCTACGTTTGGGCAGCACCGACATGCGCATTCCTTGACTCTGACCCCTGAACTCTCCACAGCTCGCACTGCTTTCTGGGAAATGTAGTTCCTTAAGGTGTTATCAGGTTTCTTAGGCTATTAAGATATTTTTATGTCGTGTGTCTGTGTGTGTGTTATTTTTATAAAATATAAATGACACTTATATTGCACTTTTACAGTGTTTTAAAGTGTTTCATTTTATATTTTAATACAATATAATAAAATAAATAAATAAACACAAATGTTTTATATATATAGAATTGGGATCAAACAACAATTAAAGGAAACAGAATTGGAATTGAATTGGAATGACAGGAAGTGGAATTCAATTCAGGTAGAATTCCACTGAATTCTGTTTATTGCTGAGCATTTATTTGTCATTGCATTTAAAAACATACGTTTCAACTTTATTTATGATGATTTACAAATATCAAGCAATGTATGAAATAGAGTTGATCAAATGCAAGTAAATAAAAATGAGAACAGTACATTATGAATTAATAATTGAAAGACAGTGGTGATACATTTCTGAATACGTTCTTACTTTAACATAACTTTAACATAAACAAATCAAATACACTTAATGTTATTCAAATGTATTTAAATGCAATGGCAAATAAATGCTCAGTAATAAACATAATTCAGTGGAATTCTTCCTGAATTGAATTCCACTTCCTGTCAGCTGCATGCAGTTCCAATTCAAATTCCATTCCAGAAAGTGAATTGGAATTTACCATTCATTCTCAATTCAATTCATGTATGGCCCCAACCCTGATATATATATATATATATATATATATATATATATAATGATCTGATTTACAAATTGACTCTTCATATATAACTTAATGATATGCATTTAATTTTATTAATGGTATACAAAGTGTTTGCATATAATTTTATTCACTAAGAATGCATGCAATAAAAAATATAAAATAACTATAAAAATAACTATAAAATATAAAAATAACTATAAAATAACGTATACTAATATAAATAAAATACTTTATACTATAAAATATTAAGAGTTAAAACGCACTAAACACTAGGCCATAACTCCTTACCTGTTAAACGTTTTTAAGAAAATTACAGAATTGTATGCAATATGATATTATTTCCAATATTAAATGCCCAAGAAGCACCAGCACGCATTTTGATAGGTCTGAGAGACATCGCAACCATTGTAGATATTGTGGTCTGTCTTGAACATGAGCAGTTCACTGGGGTCAGGATCCTCATCTGATTTCAGGAACAGCAGAGTCAGCATGTCACTTCAGGAAAAACATCTCTGTGTAAGTGTTAAACCACAAACAACCACTGCTCCAACGCCCGGCTCTGACCAATCAAGACCAATCAAATCCAGACATCCAAACTCGTCAGTGTGGTGAAATGAGTGTGAGCAGGTGTGTTTGGATTAGGGTTTGGGCTGTAGAGTGTGTGAGCGCGTGTATGTCTGTGTGTGAATATGTTTATTTTAGAGCAACGCAGCCCACTCGTGTTTACATGTTTCTCTAAAGAAGAGTCAGGGTGGCAAGAACAAACTCAGATAAACCCCAAACACAACTGCAGTTTCGAACTTTCACAACTATATGATGAAACTTCTGATGATTTTTCATTTGGCTCTGTTTGCATGATTAATGAAGGGGAAAGTCTTCCCTAGCTCTTCGGGGTGATGGTAAGTAGTTCAGGTCAGCTGACAGGAGGAGCGAGGTAACTAGCGTTCACAGAGCTCCATTCATGAGTATCTGAGGGAAAAAAAAGAGTTTGTAAATGGTTTTGCCAGGGGGTCAGGGTTTGGCTGGTTCCTCTGCAGGTATCGTCTGCTGGTAGATGCTATAAGTATGCAATCATGTGTGCATAGACTGTTTCTCTTTTGACAGGCTTCAACAGTCATGGCATATTCTGCAGAGAACTGCAGAACTTTCTAAGCCAGTCACCTGGGCAGTGATTGTCAAATGACTAAATTATACCATTTTCAACAACAACAACATGCACCCAAATTATGTATTTTATGAAAAAAGAAAGAAAGAAAAAATTCCCCTAGTACAATATTATTGCAGTTTCTAATTTTGGTTTTCTATTTTAATATACTTTAAAATGTAATTTATTTCTGTGAAGCAGTGCTAAAATTTAATCAGCCATTACTCCAGCTTTCAGGGTCACATGATCCTTCAGAAATCATTGCAATATGCTGCTTTATTATTAACAGTTGTGCTGATAAATATTGTTTTGGGACCTGTGATACTTTTTTATCGGTATTGGTCAGGACACGCTCAAATCTTTTTTTGCCTTTTATTCATCACAGAATCATGAAAATAAAAAATCAAAGGCCTCAAAAAATATTAATAGGCACAAACGTTTCCAACACTGATTAGAAATCAGCGTATTAGAATAATTTCTGAAGCATCACGTGGCATTTAATACGCGAGTATTGATGCTGAAACTTCAGTTTTACTTTACAGGAATTACTTTGCTTGTGTGAGCGTGTGCTGCAGGTTTCATCTAAAGTTTCCCCAGGTAATAAATGAACACACATTCCACAAATTTAGCTGTTCAGAGGTTTGACCACCGCTCACATCCCTCTCTTTGACAACTAGCTTATGCTGAAAACTGCTTAACAGCCTCCCCACTTTTCACTACTGGCCCCTCTCAATCTACAACAACAACACTGTTTAGCTTTTATATGAAAACAGATGTGTGATCGGTTATTTATACATAAATATTACTTTCAGGGCAGGGTGACATTAGATCCACACAATACTCCGTCATACTCTAAATCAGACTGAGAATATGAATTCTAAAAACAAAACAAAAGACTAGACTCAAAACAATCATGTTTCAGAAACTGCTCATAGCAGAAAATAAAAATCATTTCCAAATCAGAGTTTAAAAAAAGTCTCTCTGAACAGACTATATGTAAATAGTAGAACCTGAGATCCTTTGAAAGCTTGAAAATGAAAAGTGTGCCTTTTTACTGGAAGTGGTAGATGATTAAATAGAGTTAGTGTTAGTATGTGGGGAAGGGTTTTTAAAAACACTCTCGCAACGCCAAATTCAACATCTCCTCAGAGTCTGCTGGCTTCTCTTCTAATTATTTCCTTTCATCTTCTCAATTTCTCTTAGGCCATAAAAGAAAAAAGGTCAGATTTTGAGTTACAAAAGAATGTGTGTTTAATATGTTAATATGTTGATAATAACAGAAGATGAAGTACATTTATTCTGCCAGAATATAAGTACATAAGTTAAGCACACAGTTGTTCCATTAAACAAATGTGTTTTTTAGTTTGACATTGTGATATATTATATGTCAGTCATCCCTCCACTACTGCTGACATAAATGAAGGTTGTAATAACCTAATAATGGGTCTCTATGTGTGCTGATAAATATCTCAAGACACATAGATTTAGAGTTAGATTGGTCATATTGGGCAGGTTTCCCGGATAGGGATTAGATTAAGTCAGGACTAGACCTTTGCTAATTTAGGACATTTAAGAATCTTTAGAAACATGTCTCACAAAAATGCTTTATCTGTGAGCATTTTAAGGCCAAACAATGAGAATAATGTATTTTAAGATATGTCAGTGCAAGCTTTTTTCAGTTCAGACAGCTCTTAACATTTATTTTAATCTAGGACTAGTTAAACCCTGTTCGGGAAACTGCCCCATAATGTTTTTATGTGGTTTAAGGTTCATAAACATTATTTTCTAATCCCTGCCTCCTGAAACAGATCGAATTTGAACAAAGCTCATAAATCTAAAAAAGTGAGGTGTAATCTGATTGGCCAGCTATCTAGTGTGATTTTATCTGATTTCTAGTTGTGTCCTCTTTTAGAAGCACAAAGAAAGAACTTTCATAAAGATACACAGTGTCTCCAGAACATGGCGCCCGCAGCAACACTACAGCCAGAATAATAGCGCTCCGCCTTCTTTCTTTACATTAACAGTTTGGCGGTGCAAAGAAAATAAACTCACTCTGTGATGTAGAAAGACTTTAGGGGGGCATGGACAAGTCTTTACTTTTAGGAATATCTCTTTGGTTTTAAAACTTTAGTCTTTGCAACTTTACACAGTGCTCTTTCATATTTGAAACTTTGCAGGATGTTTTTATTCACTTAGAGCTGTGTTACACAGGATCATTTTTGAAGGGCTGGTTGAGCAGACCAATTGCTATTAACTACAAATTCTGCTTTTTATTACACAAATGTGTCATTAAAATGTCTACAACTTTATAAAACTGATTTCAGGCTATAGGTAAAAACCATAGATAGGCCTACTGGTTCATGAGTTCACTAAAAGCAGCCAACAATCCTAACAGTATGACGTAGAAAATCAGTTAATGAGAAATCATGTGACTTTAACAATTTGCAGTAGATACATGAGCTAGTTTGAAACAAATTATTTGTGCATTGAATGCATTGAAGCTTCACAAATCACTGTTTCCAAAGCATCTATCGCTATTGGGAATAAAACTAATGTAGCCTGATTTCTGCTACCTCCTAAAGACTCAAAAGCATCCATAACATTTTTGTATTTGTATAATTTACTTTGATTTGTTTGGTCTACATTCATTCCAGAACAATCACAGGGTCAACGAGACCAGGTGACTGTGACCATAAGAATTTTTACAAGGATTTTTTTTTAAATATCTCACTTCTTTTAAATATCAGACATAATATTTAGTAGATTTATGAGCAGTTGTTCTATTAATAAGGAAATCTAAAAGTGCTTGTGTACATTTGTTCTGTAAAGTCAATATTTAAGATAGTAACAGCTTGGCAGCAGCTCAGAATGTGGAGGTTTGAGCTAAAACGGACATCAGAGAAAGTTCAGGTGGATTTTTTGGTTGTTGTTTTTGGGGAAAGTAATGTGTACTCACTTATGTAAGATATTTTCATGGACAAATATTTTAGGTAAGAGAGAAAACTTGGATCACTCTTATAAAGTACATTTCTTTGGCACTGTACTGTAATTGTTTTTGCTTGTTTGTTTTTAATAAACTTTTATTCAAATGAATTCAAATTCAAATATAGCTGCAAACAGCAATTACAAGGCCAAGCACTCCAGCGGCAAAATCAGGAACTAAGCATGACACAGAGCATCAGACCAAATGCAATAAAGAGTAATAAAAGCAATTTTAGGATCATTGTGATTGAAATGGCAAAAACAAAATCATAAATACAGCCTCTAATAATGGGATAATATAACTTTTTGAGAACTCTCATGGTCATGGTCCTGATGGTACATACAAAGTTTCATAATGATACATATATATATATATAATATAGCAATTTATAGCATAATACTCTATTGTAGTATATGGCAATTTCACGTTTTGTTCAATTCAATCCTAGTGGCGCAATCCTACCAAATTTTGCATGTGTCATTATAGTGTGCTCATACATATGTGTCTCAAATTTTGGGAAAATATCTCATTTCCTTTTGCAGTTACAGGCAGTTTTATTGAAAAGAAGAGAAAAAAAGACTGACTTCTGACTTTGCTTGCATTTTTGTGCCGCTTCCTATCATAATTTTAGCAATTGGACGTTGACGCGTAGACAGCACGCTATGTTTCCGATTTTCCTATGGTGGTTTGGTGTTGCCTGACATGTTTGGTATCGCTGGACTCGGGAACGATTCAGGAATCTAAAAAGGTGACTCCCACAAAAAGAAATCAATCACACCCAAAGATATAGCCAAGTGAATATTACATTTTTACCACAAGGTGGCGCTGTCTCTAAACTTTTCAGACTCCTTCAGGGTATGGTGATGAACATTTTTGTAATTATTTTCGAAACAATAAGCTAATGCGTTCTTAAGATACAGCAATTTAAAACAAAATCGCCAACACCTAAAATCACTGACATGGGAAAATTACATACGGTTCGGCATAAGCCAAGGAATTAGAATATCTTTATTGTCACTGTACACATATACAATGTACTTTATATACATGTATGATGAGATTAAGAGCATCTTCAGAGGAAAAAAAAATTTGTTGCGTTGTTTATAGTTCAAATATTATTAGCATTAATCTTTTAAAAGTTTGGTCAAGTGGTGGTGCTAGACAGTTCAAACTTGCTATGGTTAGAGACTTGCAGTGGAGGAGGAAGAAGTAGAGAAAGAATAATAATGACGCCAATGGATACAATAGGTGCCATCGCACCTTCAGTGCTTGGTCCCTAAAAATAAAACTCTGCACTGAATGGGTGCCGTCAGAATGAGAGTCCAAACTGTTGATAAAAACACCACAATAATCCACAAATAATGCACACAACTTCAGTCCATCAGTTAACATCTTGTGAAAAAAAAAGTGTGTGTTTGTAAGAAACAAATCCATTATTAAGAGATTTTTAACCTTCTCCAATCATTGGTGAGCTAGTGATATAATGCTGAGTTTCTCCAAACCTGTTCTCATGAAGAAACAAACACTTCTACATTTTTGATGGCCTGAAAGTGAATACATTTTCAGCATATTGTAATTTTTGGATGACCTATTTCTTTAATTATGACTCATTCGTGACCAGTCTTGTTGACTCAAGTGCAGATAATTATTACTAAAACTTTAGTTTCATCTTTCATCTCTATTTCTATCTTTGATATCCACAATAACAACATCTCTAATCCTAAACATTTGCCCGATACCCAGTTGTTTGAATTTATAATTAAGAACAGAATGCTAAATATGTATGTTTGACATACGGGGAATGTTTATTTCCTCTCGAATTGACGTGATATAGTTGGGCTGGAGCAGTCTGGCATTCGCTCAACATCTTTTTAGCATTTATTTTACAAAGAATGTTGACTTCATTGCACAATATGTTGACAGTAGTGCTAAATGGGCACAGATGTGCGCAGAGACGCATGTTTCTCTTTCAGATCTTATCAGCGGAGTGTGTGTGGCTTCAGGTGATGTGCACATAGTGAATCCAGTGACCGCCAACTCATATATAATAACAACGCTCAAACTTCCAATAAAAGAGCTCTTGTGCGCACAAACGCTGTCTCTGTTCAAGCACAGTTTGTACCCCTGGTCCCCCTAAATACTCCTACGGCATGTTTTAATAGCAGGAATCCTTAGGGGCCTCAACTTGTGTTTGGAGATTAATAAAAAACATCGACCAAACGAATAAGAGCAAATCTAAAGACAGTCTTCCATTTACTGAGCTAATAAACAGGTTGTAAAAATGATTGTATTTCCTATTCATCTGTAGCCAGGTCATAATATGACCATGATGATAAAATGATAGTATAAATCAACAGATATGTGCAAATGCCTTCAAACCACAGATAGAAACTGGCCTAATGCATTTGTTTTATAGGCTATTTGTTTAAACAAAGGCAAGACATCATACACTGAGAGAAGACATCTCTTTTTGAATATGTCTCTTTGTTGCACTTAAAGGGCGGTGAAGACTTAATCCTAGAAAGCATAAAAAACTAAACTGTGGCTGTGTGTCAAAACCTAGTGAGCTGCTTACTTAGAAATGTCATATGTATAAAAACCACCACTAAAAGGATTTGGAGTATACAACATTTTTAGGTGTCCAAGACAAAATGTAGTACACTTTAAAAATGAAAAGAAAGATAAGATAAAGATAATATATAAAAAGAACATGAAATACTATGAAAAGGCTACAATCATTGATTAATGTAAAATTTACTTACTTGTAATGCATCTATAATGTACACTCTAAGAAAAGCCTGTAAAAATACATCCTTATAGTGAAAACATAAGGGATTTTCCAGGTGTCAAAGAAATGTCTTTAATTATAAACTACTGTTAATTTTCTGCAAAAACATTATCCTTTTTTCTATTGACTTTTTTTCATACAGTGTAATTTTACAGTAAAATTCTGTCAAATTTGCATTTTTAGAAAAGTAATAGATTTTAGAAGTAATACATTTTAATATCTAAAACTTAAAAAAAACCCGCAATAGCAGCTTTTAAAACTGTAACGTTTTGGTAAGCTTTTTCTTTAAACCGTGAATAAGCCTACACGTTATTTTATGTTTTATTTTTAATCCTGTATTTTAGTGTTGCTTGCTTTAGAGATCATCGACATCAGCATTAGGGTGCCTGTGCCATCGTGTGTGCAGCATTTGTCGGCATGAAATACTTTGACAGTATTAATCTCTCTAGAGTCTAAACATTGTTGGCGCGTGCAGCAGTTTTGGGCACGTGCAGGGGGAATAGCGCTCTAAGTAGGCAGCTCACTAGTGTTTGAAACACAGCCAGACCCCTCACAGGGCGCACATACATTGCTCTGCCTCCCCAGACAAATTTTACGCTCGTACCTGCAGTTTGGACGACCATTCATGATTTTTTTCCCTCCAGTGCATTCGATTGAACGCGTTGCCATGACAGCAGCTGCTCTGAGGACGCTCTCCTTGATGAGTTTGCTCAGTCTGGGCTATCTGTCCCAGGACTGGACGAGTCCGAACCAGGTAGAGCAGCTGAACCGTCCGCGCCCGCATATTATCTTCATCATGACGGATGATCAGGGCTTCAACGACATCGGCTACCACAACAGAGACATCCATACCCCGACACTGGACAAGCTGGCAGCGGAGGGAGTGAAGCTGGAGAACTACTACATCCAGCCCATCTGCACTCCATCCCGCAGTCAGTTCATCACTGGCAGGTAACACCATGGAGAGCACATTGAAGTTAAACAGTACTGTTTTACAAGAGGGTTGAAAGATTTTGTTATACTAAAGCATTTAAAAATGCCATTTAAGGCGTTTAATTTCAGAATGGCTAGAGGCCACTAGGGGGGTTCAAGTTGGCTTGACATATTTTGATTTGCGTAATCCTGGAAAAGTCATGTACATTTTACAATAATGTGTCATTTGTTAATATGAACCAACAATGAACAATGCATTTACTACACTATTTATTAATCTTTGTTACATTAATTAATAAAAACGCAGTTTGGTGATTGCTTATTCATGTTAGTTCAGTGCATTATCAATGTTAATGGTTTTAATAATGCATTAGCGAATGCCTAATTAACATTAACTATGATTAATAAATACTGTAGATGTATTTATTTATTTATTTTTGGTTCATGTTAACTAATATTGTTATCTAATGAACCTTATGTATAGTCTTGTGGGCATTGTATGAAAACGATAGGCAAGCTAAATATTTCATCAGAACCTATGTGAAAATTTTTTTGGACAGTGTGGGGAGTTGAGATTTAAGTAATTACTGATTATTTAAAAACAGACAATACAACAGTGTATTTGTAAAACATACAGAACTATTTTCCTGTTAAAAAAAGATTTAAATTAGTGCTGTCAAAGGATTAATTGTGATCAATCGCTTCCAAAACAGAAGTTTTTGTTTACATAATATGATTGTGTACTGTGCATATTCGTTATGTATATATAAATACGAACACGTGCATGTATATGTTTAAAAAAAATAGGAAATGTTTATATATTAAATGTATTTACATATAATATAAATTAATATGAATATAACTATGTACATGTAAATATTTTCAGAATATACATACATATATATATATATATATATAGATGTGTGTTTTTATATAATAAAAATACACACTAGACAAACCTATTATGTAAAAGAAAACATTCTGGAATGTGATTAATCATTTGGTAGCACTAGTTTAAATACAGTAAAAATACATTGATTAATACATAATGAAATTACATTAAATATGAGAGACATAAAAAAAATGCACAGGAGGATTCAAATAAACATGCACAAAGTAAATAATCCAGTTACATTCAGTTCTGATGTCTATGGCAATACAGTGTGTGAAATCAATCCATGTCTGTTCACGTGATATGTTTGTGAGCTCTGATCCACTTATGTTCCTTTCCGCTTTAGATATCAGATCCATACGGGTCTCCAGCACTCGATAATCCGCTCTCGGCAGCCCAGCTGTTTGCCCTTTGACCTCCGGACATTGCCGCAGTGGCTGCAGGAGGCGGGATATGCCACGCACATGGTGGGCAAATGGCACCTGGGCTTCTACAAGCGGGACTGTCTGCCAACCCGCCGTGGATTCCACACGTACTTCGGCTCTCTGACGGGCAGCGTGGATTATTACACCTACAAGTCATGCGACGGGCCGGGAATCTGCGGATACGACCTTCACGAGGGCGAGCATGTGGCTTGGGGTCAGGGAGGGCGTTATTCCACCCATTTGTATGCGCAAAGAGTCCGAAAAATCCTCGCAGCTCACGATCCTTCATCCAAGCCTCTTTTTATTTTCCTCTCTTTCCAAGCCGTGCACACGCCACTGCAGTCGCCAAGGGAATACGTCTATCCGTATCGGCAAATGGGAAACATGTTTCGTCGGAAATACGCCGGGATGGTTTCAGCCGTAGATGAGGCGGTAAAGAACGTGACATATGCTCTCCGAAAGTATGGCTACTATAAGAACAGCGTCATTATCTTTTCTACGGATAATGGCGGACAGCCACTCTTTGGAGGGAGCAATTGGCCTCTACGGGGAAGAAAGGGAACATATTGGGAAGGAGGTGTCCGTGGGATCGGATTCGTCCATAGTCCACTATTGAGACGCAGGAAGAGAGTTAGCAAAGCTCTGGTTCACATCACCGACTGGTACCCGACGCTAGTAGGACTCGCTGGAGGGAACGTTTCTCGGATGGATGGGCTTGATGGATATGACATGTGGGAAACCATTAGTAGTGGGAAGGAGTCTCCACGTTTGGAGATCCTACATAATATTGATCCGCTGTACAACGCCGCCAGGCATGGATCTTTAAAAAACGGATACGGCCTCTGGAATACGGCAGTACAGGCAGCTGTCCGAGTCGGAGACTGGAAGCTCTTGACTGGAAATCCTGGATATGGAGACTGGATTCCGCCTCAGATGCTGGGAAACTTTCCAGAATCTTGGTGGAATTTGGAACGGCACACGGAAGCAAAGAAATCCTTGTGGCTCTTCAATGTGGTGGACGATCCGTATGAGCGATACGATCTCGCTGAGCGCCGGCCAGATGTGGTGAAGCAGCTGCTGGCCAGGTTAGTGTTCTACAACCGGACCGCCGTTCCGGTGCGCTACCCGGCAGAAGATCCCAGAGCCGATCCGAAACGCAACGGAGGAGCTTGGGTTCCTTGGGAAATAGGTGAAGAAAACTGGGAGGCGTTTTATCTACGAAAAAGGAAAGTCAAGAAGCAAAAGCGGAAGTTCTGCAAAATGAAGTCATTTTTTAGAAGACTTAACATTAGAATGATGTCAAATAGGATTTGAACACATCCTGCAATAACTGACTATTACAGATGCTGCTGACAGTAACACATTATTATTTTAGGACATCTGATTAGGAATTTGCCTGATGTGGAGAGGCCCATGATCACATTCACCAAAGCATGTGTTTCTGCTTACTGTTTTTGATCATCCACAGGATTTCTCTGAGACTTGCGGTTTTCTGATGATGTGAGCTTGAATCCCTGTGCAATGAATCAGTTTAAAGAATCAGTTACCGTGTTTGCAGCTAAGAGACTAAAATCAATCTGTTAAGCTTTTTTGAGCATGTATGTGACTGTTTATGTTTGTTTGCTACCTGGTTCTTGTTACAAAAACTCAGTGTTTTGCATAAATAAAGTAAACTTTTTCAAAAACTCCTGGATTTCCAGTAGACTGATTGCCCTCTATAGAACACCTGAGATTTTTTTATTTAAACTACTGGATAAAAAAATAAGGCATTTGGTAGGCTTGCTATGCTATAGCTGATTTTTTTATTCATTCAATTTATTTATCTTTTTTTTTAACACATGCATAGCATATCACCTGTTTACCTATGAAAAAAATACTGGTTAGGGGCCTTCTGGGACTGTACTATAGCTGCACACAGAGATTGTATAAAGGCCTGCTTGTTAAATGTGTGTCTTTAGAGAAATGAGCCTCTCAGATGAGGGCGCCAGACTCTAAACTGAGAGACTTCTGATTTTTAACAGCTTGACTTCGTTTTATAGAGATGGTTCCTGTACTGCATTTTCTCCTGGCCATATAGAAATTATCGAGGGCTCAGAACCAGAAAGGCGTAAGTGACATTTCATCAACTTTAGGAGGGCCAAAACCCATTTACCATACTTTGATATAACTGATTTTAAGCGTTTTAACAAAACAAAAAAAAAGTAGACCCATGACTGACATTAAAATTTTGCAAGTAGAAAGAGATTTTTTTATATGGTCTATATATCAGGCCTATATATCTGCATTTCACCCAAAATGTCACTGGGTAGCATCCATCAGCATTTAAAAAATATTCTAGATAAAAGTATTCTAAGAATTATTCCATTGATTTTTTTTCTTCTTTTATTTTTAGCCTTTATTCAGGCTGCAAATCTTTCACAGCATAGGTAATGAACAACCACTTTGAGGAAAAATAGTGTATCTAAGGTGCCACTCTGTGGAACATCAGGATTTTGACCAGCCTCTATTGTATATATTTATTCTCTGATTTCTCCCCATATCTTACAATGTATATTGGTCACACAATGTTCGTTTTCCATTAATTAAATGTTAGAAATTATACACTAAGAAATGTTCAAAACCTATGTGTTTAATTGGTAAGTTTGGTTGATGATTTGGTTGGTAATTAATTAATTAATTAAAAGTATATAAATAGGGAGCTGAACTCGTTTCCAAACTTAACCATGGCATGTCCTTTCATAGGAGAGGTGGTGGATGAAGGAGCTATTGCCGTGAGGAGGGCATTTCAAATAGAGCAAACTTTCATAGGTTCTCAAGGTTCTTCTGCCGTAAGGGGGCGGGGCTTCATTTGGGAACACCATACGGCTAATCACATGAGAGGACCCACTAGAATCGTACCATTTTTATTTTTTTTTATTGCAATAAAAGACAAATTACAGAACACATAGAGAGAGAGAGAGAGAGAAAACACAGCAGGGCACATATATAATAGTACAGTTATGTATTAGGGAGAAATCTTAAACAGCTCAAATTCTAGACGTGTTTATAGCTTTTTTTGTTAACAGAGGTAGATATTGTGCTTAAATAATGATGCAATTCTTGTTTGAAGATGTTAAAGTGGGGTTTACAATTAGTATATTTACATTTATGGATATAAAACTTTCCA
>JAUYWG010000048.1:5183481-5203033 GCA_034779775.1 Enteromius afrohamiltoni
TAAAATATATGAAAGTCTAATGTTTATCAGTACATTACAGAAAATAATGAACTTTATCACAATATGATAATTTTTTTGAGAAGGACCTGTAGTTGTATAGCCTAATAAAATTGGTATTGTTAGACCTTTTTTGCAAATCAGGGCTGTGTATCCACTAAATCATAAAAAAGAAACATTGCAATAAATACATTTAAAATAAAAAAAATTAAAAAGATTATTAATAAATGAAATCAATTAAGCTCAACATCAGTTTACATGTACATGCAAATGTGGTGTTAAATGATCAAAATATAAACTAAATAATAACAGCCTTAAATAATGTTTGTTTTTTACAGGTCTACCAATCCAGGTCAGAGATACGGGCATGTCCATTAAAGACGACATGCCAAGGTCAGACGTGAACAAGGAATATTACACTCAGAACATGGAGAGAGAGGTGATATTTAGAGTCCAGTGCCTGAGAAAAGAAATCAAAGAAATTGTAGCATGTGTTTAATGTAGACTCTGTTGCTGTCTGAGTCAGATCCAGAACTCAGACGGTAGCAGTCCGGTGGGGATGCTGGGTAAAGCTCAGAACCCCAGTGACATGCTGCTGAAGCTGGCACGAACCACGCCGTATTACAAGCGCAACAGACCCCATATCTGCTCCTTCTGGGTGAAAGGAGAGTGTAAGAGAGGAGAGGAATGTCCCTACAGGTCAGACTTCTCAGTTTAAATCATTCATTTATAATGTCAGCAATTTTTGTTTTCTATAAAAGAAGGTAAGTATCACAGATACCATTATTGATACTGATAGTTAAATCTGTTTATTGGGACGAATTGAGTAAATATAACCATTCAGTATTATGGCAAAATTCGGGGCAATGTTTTTAACATTTAATAGGCCTAAAACTATTGTAGAAAAGTAAAAATATAACTTTTATTTAAGTAAACTTAAAATAGCTTTCACATAAATTCATTATAATGCATTATGCATTAAATGCAAAAATATTTGAATCACAAAACATTTCGGTCAGTTGACCTTCTTTAGGCTTACAGGTTCTATATTTTTCTAATTAAAAAATGTGTGTGTGTGTATATATATATATATATATATATATATATAATTAATGTTAAACAGAAAATATAAATCACAAAAGTTAAAAAAGCTCATATGACGTTAATTATACTTGTCTTTTTTAACCAGAACAAGCATGTTAAATTAATTTTCTTAATTAAATGAACTTTTCGTTTGGCTAAACTGAAATACTGTATAACTGGATTCATGTTCTTATTGAGGGTGAGACGCTGCTGTAATTCAGATGACTGTCCTCATGGTGGTGATACTGTTCAAAACTGAACTCACTGAAATCATTTATGTCCCATGAGGCATGAAAAGCCCACAGACCCTGACGATCCTCTGGCCGATCAGAACATTAAAGATCGTTATTATGGCGTCAACGACCCGGTGGCGGATAAACTCCTGAAGAGAGCATCCAGCATGCCTCGACTGGATCCTCCCGAGGACAAGTCCATCACCACGTTATACATCGGGGGACTGGGAGAAGACGTCACAGACTCTGAGCTCAGGTGAGAAGAGATTCAGGAACAATATTACTGCCATTTAAAATCTTAACGTATGTTTTCAGTATGTTTGAATGCAGTATTAAAAAACTCTTCTTGCATAACAGTGATATAGAGCAGTGTTATTTTATATAATTTATATCTTAATTAATTTTGAGTTTTATATTAATATTTAAAACAATATTTAAGTTTTAGTCATTTTTGTTGGATTTTTGTCATTTAGATTTTATTCATTTTTTTATTTTTATTCATTTTATTGATGTTAGTTTAGTTTAGTTTAGTCAGTTTTTTAGTTATTTTAGTACATGAAGTTAAACTTAATGAAAATATTTCTTTTGAAATAAATAGTTTTTACAAGCCATAATATTTTAGTTATTTTAGTAATTTTAATTAATTTTTTGTTTTACTTAGAAGATCAATATTCAGTAGTTAACATGAAATAAAAAATATTGGCAACTAGCTGAAAGGTGTTATTATATATATATTTTTTTTTTCAAGTAAACTTTTTTTAATAGCTTTAGTTTTAGTTAACTATAATAACCTGAAACAGAGGGTGTGTTTGCTCTTACATACTCACATACTTTGTACTTAGTATTCAGTATGAATACTGTTCTCAGTTAGCAAATTTTTTTGTATTAGAATTATCTATATACCATTTGCCAATATAATACATGCTAATCACCGATTTTGAAATGTAATGTAATGAGTCATGTGTCATAAATGCACTATTTATTTGTATCAATTCAAAACAATACCTTTTGTCTTTTCTTTGACTTTTCTCACAGAAATAATTTCTACCAGTACGGTGAGATCCGTACAATCACGCTGGTTCAGAGGCAGCAGTGCGCATTCATTCAGTTCGCCACGCGACAGGGAGCAGAGCTGGCAGCGGAAAAGACCTTCAATAAGCTTATCATTAACGGCCGCAGGCTGGCGGTGAAGTGGGGCCGATCACAGGCCGCTAAAGGGAAGGACGGGTTAGATGAGATGAGCACTGGACTAGAAACAGTACCGGGACTCCCTATACGTATGTATTTCATTTAAATAATATATTTGGAATGCATGTCCCAAATAAGAATTTTCACAGTATATCGTCATCTGATTCTGCCATGTTTGCTCTCACCAGCTGAGGTAAAAAGCTTTTGTTTAATCCCAAGATATCTGTAATCAGAAGCATATTTAAAACTGGAATAGAATTTATAATATAATTTTATAAATATAACAATATAATTAGAAATAATCCTTTCTGGATTACAATGCGCCATCAAAATTATACATTTAATTATTTCAGCTGCTGTGAGAAAATATATGATTATAAATGATTATATAATTTTTAACCAAAAAAAAAAAAAAAAAAGATTCTTTGACTGCATCTTAATTACATTTAATTTGACTTTATTTTTTAATGATCAACATCACTGTCTTTTGTCATATCACTGTTACTTTGCAGTGTGACTAACACCATTGAGCATGGTAAAGTCACTGCAACATGGTTTTGAAAGTAAAGGCTGTTTGATTATATTATGTGTATATTGCAGCTCTCCCGCCACCCCCTGCTCTGGAGGAGGAGACCCCTGTTAACTACTTCAACCTGGACCCCAGCAGCTCTTCTGTGGTCCTAAACATCAGTCTGCCACCTCCACCCGGACTCACAAACCCACCACCACCAGGTCACACTTCATCTCCACTCACCCTGCATGTCTTGAGGATTTACACAAAAACTTAAACCATTAAAACAAATTAAAATGTCGAAAAATTAAGGATTACAGCTGAATTGAGGTATAAAAAAAAACAATTAATAAAATGACACAAGCAATTTACAAAACTACTAAAAATGAATAAGAAGGACATTTATTTACTTTTTTTTTTAGAAAACGTATAAAAAAAAATCTATATATAAATGTTAAAATCATTATGATAAAAGCATATAAAATTCCAAATCTTAAAAAAAATATATATATATATATAATTATAATTAATTTTAAATGTAAGTGCTGTCAAATGATTAAAAAGTTTTATAACGTGTGTGCATATTGTATATGTAGGTACATATTAAAGAAAAATTTTGTTTATATATGAAATGTATATATGAAATATAAGAATATGAATATATAAATGTATAAACTTAAATATTTTAGTATATACTTTGTGTGTGTATACAAAAACTTTTATTTGGGATGCAGTTGTTTGACAGCAATAATTAATAATACAAATATGAATATAATATAAAAAAGACTAAAAAGAAATATTAAGAAACTAATACAAATTTTAAAAAGCACATACTAAAATTAATAAAACTACAAAAAACAAAAAAAAACTAAAGCTAAAAAATAACTAATTCAAATGACAAAAGTAAACTAATACCAAAATAAATAATAGTAAAGTAAAAAAAATAAATGTATAAATAAAAGCTCATTCAAACTGCACATACATGCATATAAGTACCGTGTGTGTGTGGTTTCAGGTTTTGGACCTCCCTTGTTTCACCACATGGGCCCTCCTCCACCTCCTCCGATGGCTTTGAGACCTCCAGGTCAGATCCATTACCCTTCTCAGGATCCTCAGCGCATGGGAGCGCATGCTGCCGTTCGTCACCGTGATTGATTGACTCCTCATGTGGACTTGTAAAGATTGATTTAAACTATTGAACGTGATGTCATCAGAGGGCAGGGTCTGATCTGTGACATTATACAGAGGGATTGACTGACACACTATGGTATGGTCTTGCGATTGGGGGTGCTCTTATGCCACATCCTCATGCCTCAGTCACATCTTACCAACAAATAGGCCCTTGTTATTAAAGTTTACTTCTCTTTCTTCAGACGACGACTCTCTCCCTCCTCGTTATCAGAAGTCAGTGTTTTTCTCATGCTAACTTGAGTATTCATTAAAAACAAAGCACCTTTTTGCACTTTAACATGAAAAATGTTACCCATTTCTCCCAAATTGTAATTACATATACATTTTTTTCCCACACAGGAGTTAATTTTTGCATTACTTTCAATTACTGACAATTCGGGTGAATTAGTGCTTAATTCATGCAGATGTTTATGGTCCTAAAGTAGGCTTCATTTCCTTTTTGTGAAAAAATTATTACTTTTTGTTTTTGAGATCCACACACCCACACCATAGAAATATAACATACTTAAGTACAGTGTCTATTTAAAAGGATATGATTTTTTTTTTATTTTGTTTATTTGTGCGAGTGTGTTTTGAAGCATTTTTTAATGAACTGTCATATCAGTTTTTTTTCCTTGTAAGAAAACAAAAAACAAAAGTACTTTTTTTATTGAAAGAGCCTACCGTTACCATTTTCTTTTGTGAACATTAAACAAGCCATCATTAAAATGTACAGTCTGCTCTGTTTTTAAGAAACACAGCGGCCCCAAAGCTCCGGACACTTTTTCATCAGACACAACAGATCAAAGCAAGTGCTTTTTATTTTTAGAAAGATGCACAAACACATCTGATAAAAGAGTTCAGTGTGAAAAGAATAGATTTTTGATATTTAGTCATCTTCTTAAATGTGCTTAAAATGTCTAAATATACTTTAAGGGCCTCTGCTGCACACTTGAAACACTACCGTGAACACCACATATTACATCTACAGTTATGAAATGCCAGAGGCTATTATGTATAATTGTAATATTCAGACTGAGTTCTTATTGTATAGCAGTCTTAAAGGAATAGTTCATCCAAGAAAAAAAGTTTCAGCTGTCTGGACTCTCGTTCTGACGGCACCCATTCACTGCAGATGATCCATGGTGAGCAGATAATGTAATGCTACATTTCTTCAAATCTATTCCCGTCAATTAACAAACTCATTCACCTCTTTGGATAGATACAGTTTACAGCAAAGTGTCATTTTTGGCTGAACTATTCATTTAGTGGTTTAGGAGAACAAACAAGCACGGAGCTAAAACCTTCTCTTTATCCTGATGTTTAATTTTAGTTTTGCACCTGCTCTCCTCTGGCCTTTCACCTGCAGGGAACATAATGGGATGGCCTTAAAATCCAAAGCACAGGTCTTTACGGCGCGACAGTCTTTTCCTCTAATGTTACAGGTGTGGATCAGCGCTGAGCTCACAGGTCATTCGACTCGGGCGAGAAACCGATGCCCCATCCCCGCGGGGCTCTGTTGAAGTTGCGTCGTTTGGACATGGTGGCCAAGGTCATGCCAGAAAGATCTGGAGTCTCCAGAGCTTCAAAGCCAATAACAGGAATCACCCTCTGACTGTGCACAGGACCTCCAAATGGCACTGCAGCTCTAAAACAAAAACCACATGAAGAAGAGTTGAATTTAATCTACAAGTGCTCTCACAAACCATTCCCCTCCTTTATGTGCCATATGTATTTAATGCACTGTTGTTATATTATATATTTTTAATTGTAGTTTTTTGATTAAAATTTTATTTTTTTATTTGAAAAATCTTTTCATATTTATTTTTATTTGATGTGCTTTTACTTCAGTTTTAAATAAATTTTAGTTTTATTTACAAGTAGTAACACATTTCAGCTCAAGGCAACCCCTTTTTATTTTTTTACTCATTTTTGTACACTGTTTTTCTGTTTTCTTTTTTAAATTACCATTTAGCTTTAATTTATTTTTAGATTAGATTTTTTTTTTTCAGTTTTAGTAACATTTGTATTTACAAGTGTTTTTAATTAACTTAAACACGTTTGAGCTTGTTTCCAGGGCAACCCTTTTATTTAGTTTCTTTTTTCATATAATGGTTATATTTTGTGCTTTTCTCCTTTTTATTATTATTATTATTTATTTTTAAATATGAATATTTATGTTTCATTTGTTTTTCAGTTTAATTTAAATTTCAGGCTTTATTTAGAGTAACTTTATTACAATTAATAATTTTAATGCTTCAACCTAAACTTATATCCTTATTATTCCAGCTTTATGTTAATAAAAATATTTTTAATCATTAGTTAATGATGCTAATAACCCTTGAGAATAATAATAAAAAAACTGCATGTAGTTTTGTTCAGTTTCACGACACAGTCACTTGGACCCAGTCCTGCAGCTTCAAGATATTCTTGCTTCTGGATTCGACTCCACATGGTGACGCAATTTTAGTTTGCATCTAAGAAACCTGATCTTCTGTGTACGCAATGTGTCTTGAGGCTCTGAAATTCATGACAGGAGAAGCCGGCAGTGCGTTTAAATAGTTCCTCAGTCATTCGCTCCTTTGAGGATCCCGTTTCAAATGGGAAGACGCAGTGGAAATATCGCAGCTCTCTTAAGTGGAATTCATAATTTGATAGTGTGGATTAGTCTTGCTGGGTCTATTTAAGGCACACCATCGGCACGCATTAATCTAATGTGCCAAAACCTCATGGTGACCCTCGGGGCCTTTTCTCAGATCATGTTTTACCTTGGTTTTCTGGTACCGCAGAGAATGAAGACTTAATCCCTCCCAAATAAAGAAGCTGTTGGGGAAGCCCTAAATGGGCTTTATTGTATTATTGTGATGAACCGTTTGATGCAACTCTTTTGGTTTTGTTTCAGTGGTCAGAATGAAGGATTTTAATCAGATTGCTGCAGTCTGAGGTGCACTACAAAAATAACACAACAAAATAAATAAATAAAAATACGTATTGCAATGTCTTTGCATCAAATAATTTAGAATACCTTTAGCTGGAGCCATGCAACTTTTGCACCAGTTTACCTACAAAACCAAGGTACCAGGTCGACACGACTGCTTTCGTTTGAAAAAGTCGTCATCTGTATTTGTAATGCATGAAAGGTCATGGTGATAATGTATGTAGAACGAACCTTAGTTGTGTTGGAAGCATACATTTTCTGATGTTTCAATGTTGATAATTGTGAGAAATATTTTTACATTTACATTTAGGCATTTACCAGACGTGATTATCCAAATTGACTTACAATTGAAGAATTCAATAATTGAGTCATTCTAAAGGCAAGTTAGACACAAGAAGTGCTTGCAACACAAGTTTCAGGCATTGTTCAAAGTAAATAGCCTAGTAGTTAAAGAACAAGAGGTAAGGAAATATGTGTTTTTTTCATGTGATTCTAGCTATGTAAAACATCACAAATGTCTAAATACACCACCTTAATAACGTTTTTGAATATCACTTTATTGAATGGGCATAAGACGTAAGTCTCGCAGTAAAAAGAACCAATCGCCAGTTGGTAAAGTAATCGCGTCACTTTTCCTGATGACGCGCCCTTACGACGCAATAGCTAGCATTTAGCTTTTTTTTTTTTTTTTTTATTTCTTTGCAAAATGTAAGCGTTTTTAATAATATGAGACCATAATAAATAACATTTAACAACATATATTGTGTTGAAATATTGAATTCAAAAGTAAGTGTGCGTTGTTTCCCCCCTGAGATTTCAGAAATTCGCCGTTTCAAATATGGCCGCCGAGTAAACAGACTTTACCTGAAAGGTAGGCCTACTTATCTTACCTGTTAAAGCACCTGTAGTTCGCCGGCGGGAGTTTCTTTGACGGTTCCGCTATCTGAGAGTTGACTGAGGACAGCAGCTCTTCATTTTCTCCCAGAGCTTCCCGCCATGGTGAACAATACGACTTCGGGATCACCGTGGCGTTGAATTTCTCTCGAGGGATCTCTCTCAGCGGCCCAGAGTAGCCTTAAAGGACAGTATGGGGCTTGGTGATTCACAGGCCAATTATAGACAGAGCTTTGCTGTCCTGAAGCGCATTCTAGTATGCTACGGCGATTAGCTCATAGAGCTCGCCCAGGAGCGCACATCCCGACACACCGGTCCCTTCAGGGGCAACGGGCAGATAAGGAGATGGAAACAGGAGATGGATGTTTATTAAGGGCTCCACAGACGCAGGAAGAACATTAGACGGAGTTAATTAAGCGCAGCAACGAGCTAATGATTACAGTTTATCAGATGAGTGAGGAGTGAAGCTGCTCAGACGTCAGAAATACATACAAGCGTGCTCCTCATATTCAGAAATACACTTGAAATACAATAATTTTAATTAAAATAATTTTATTTTAAATAATTTTATTAACGATCAGTTTCGTCTGTTTACCACTTAAAATATCTCAAGTTTTTTGCAGCAAGATAAATGTACTTGAGAAGCACCAATGCATAAGATATCAAAGAGGAACATTTTTTTTTTTATTCAAGAAAATTATATTAAATGTATGTTAATAAATACATAATATGTATTTGTCATATTTCTGAAGTTTATATTATATTTATATTATATGTTAGAAGTTTATATTACAGGCACAATTTACATGGATTATGTATTTAATTGTTTTATATATATATATATAATATAATATAATATATAAGACATCGACTTAGCTTTTTATTTGTATATTTGTACTTTTAAAGTAGTTTTTATTCAGTGATTTTATGTTATTTTGCCATTTATTAATTTTATTATTATTATACAGATATTTGTATGCAGCTTTAATTAATTCCTACAATAATAAGCTCCAAATTGATGTCATTTCAGTTATGTTTGTGTTTTTTGTGTGCAAAATGTTTATATAATAATACTCAAATTTGACCTTTTTTCCCCTTATTATTTTACTTGCACTTTATTTTAATTACCAACATTTTTTACAAGTTTTAATATAGCCTAGTTTTTGATGGTAGTTCGCAATAATATTGCAGTTCTCAACAAATGCATTTATCTTGTTTTAAATATTTTAGCAGTGCTTGTTTATGCAAAACTCACTTCAATGTTTCTAAGGTATTGTGGGTGGTTATCAGGGTTTTTCTAAGCAGTTGCCATGTTTTTTGTTTTTGGTCCATTGCTATGGAGCTGCTAGGATATTCTAAATGGTTGCTAGGTTGGTTACTAGTCCAATTTTCCGTTTGCTTTGGATTTCGGCTTTGCTTAAGTCACTAAATCTACATGATATAATGAAACGTATCTAAACCATATGCGAGAAACGAAAATTAATATCATGTAATAGTTAAGTAATAATCAAGAGTGTGTGTACCTGGTGCCAGGACGTTTGGGCTTCCTTTCTTGGCCACTGTGTTCTTGAGGGTGGTGACGAGACTGTGTTTACCAGCCACTGGAGACAGCAGGTTTTCTTTCCCTCCCTGCATGACTGACATCATGCGGTCCTGGTTCTGGTTCCGTTCCATATTGTTCTGATGGAAGACGTTTAGCACAGAGCAGTTTATTCAGTGTTTAGTAAAGCACGAAAGCATGGCCTTTAACCTGAAGTCACATCTGTCTTTTCTAATCTGCAGCAGTGTGTTGGGAGTATTTCACTGGTGAAAGCCCTTCACAGGAGAATGTGAGACAGGTTTTATTACCTCATCAAGTGGATTCCTGCAGTTAATCCAGGCAATATTCTGGACATATCCATCACATGACCTTATATTTGCTCTATAGGAACCTGTGAGTTTCCTTTTTATTTTTTTGTTCATAGATAAGATTAGTATATGTAAGTAAACATTGTTATTTTACTGTCATTGATTTGAATGTATTATGACAGTTTTTTTTAAAAAATGGTTTTAATTTTTATATATTATTATTAGCGCTGTCAAAAATGTATAAATACGCACACGCATGTATATTTATATAATTAATTTTTTTGTTTGTTTTTGTTTATTACATAAACTAACATATTTTTCTTAAATGTATACATGCATTTTTGTGTTTATATACTTATACCGTGCGCACACACATTATGTAAACAAAAACTTTAATTTTGTTGTTTAATAGTTGTTCTCATTGTTTTTATCACACACATGCGTTTGTAGTTTTCTTTTAGCTTTTTTGACCGATAAAATTCGAAATGTTGCTCTTGTCCACTGGCTGAAATAATGTATTTAAACTGTATTTTTTTTTTTCTGTGTGGTAAAACAGGATTTCTTACATATAAGATTAAGGAAGCGTCTGCTGAGTTCTCCAGCGTGAATTTCTCCACTCTCCTCTGGCGCTCCTGGAACATGATGGATCCTCTGTTGGTGTTCAGGTTCAGCTCCTCCATCATGACATCCCTAGGAACGCTGATCTTCTTCCCAAGGTTCAGACCTTCTCACACACACATATGGTCGATTGAGTAACATTAGATCTTTGTCAGTGTTTTACACTATGTTCGTCAGTTTCATAAGACTTGGCTTTTGGAGCAGTTTTTTTTATCATTGCACAGAATGATTAATACGTATGGAGAGTTTTTTTTTTTTTTTTTTTTTTTAATGTCATTTTCAACAATTTTAAAGTTTTTTTTCATTGCACATTAATCTCAATCAGACTGCAGCTGGGTTATATTAATTAAGTTAAGAATAACTTATAAATGCAACCTAACACAAAAAACAAACAAACAAACAAAAAACAGTTATCTGTTTTGCGAATAAACTCTTCATATGCATTCAACTTTGGGGTCAGTAGGATTTTTTTCCCAAATAAATTGATGCTTTTATTTATGCTTAAAATTGATCAAAAGTGACAGTAAAAGGTTTCTATTTCAAATAAATGCTGTTCTTTTGAACTTTTCATTGAAGTATCCAGTGTTTTTCAGTTTGAACAAATAAGATGTTTAACATTAATAATAATAACAAACGTTTCTTCAGCAGTGAAGTATCATATCATTTTTATCTCATTAAACACATCTTTTTTTAAGTAACAATATTTTTCTAATGGTTTTAGCTTTAGTTAATTATAATATCCCTGCTGAAGTAATAGCACCAGAATCAGTCATCATCATTAAAAAAAAAATATATATATATTTTAATCAATTTATCAACCAAATGCAGCTGTGGTTAGTTTCTTTCAGAAAGATGAAAAACATCTTACGGATACCAAAATTTACACTTTGTTGTAAAGTGCTTGATGATGATGTAATTTGGTGGGGACCCCTCGTCTCTCACTATTAAAGGTCTGGAATTATATTTTATTAGTGACATTTGTAAGTGAGGCTTTACGATCCAAATGTTTTTTTTAGGGCCGCTCTTTTTTGTTTTTGACTGATCTGATGTCTTGCATTGTAATTGCTCTCAGGTTCTTTTACCACAGATGCTGTCGTGTTTGTTGTGTTATACGGGTAACAGTGATGATTATAATTAGACTGCAGTAATGTGGAACCCTTGGAGAAATGGACTCGCCCTAAAGTGGCATTTTCAGTGAGGGCATTCCTGTCTGTGCTCATGCTAGCAGCGGCCCGTGGCTTATTCTTATAAAATACCCTCTCCAGAATCAGATTCAGCTGAGCTGTCAATAATCTGCACCGTCCCTCGTATGAGTCCTTACAAGACAGTAGGCCAGACACAGTCATAATACGATAGCTTTGATTTATTTTTTTTTTTTTGCATGATACGTCATTTTGTAAGAATGTGGTTTTTTTTTTTTTGCTTCTATGGAGCTTCATCTAGGCTAAGTGTTTGTGTGTGTATCTGGTATTCCTTACATTAAAGGAACCAAATGTCCCTACAAAAAGAGTAATAGCAGTAACTTTTTACCTTGCGGGGATATTTCTTTTTCTGGATGTTATAAGCAAAACAGCTTATAAATCATACTAAATGCAGTTTAAATTAATTTTAATTCAAGAGTTTGGTAAGGTGATGGAAAATATAGTTGCATTGTTACATGTAACATATTTTATGCGATAATTATGTATATGGAATGTCTCCACAAAATATGGAAACGTGTGTGTGTGTCTCTTACCTCCCTTTGCCTCTCTGCTCAGGATCATGGCCTGCTGCTGTCTCTGTTTGGTGAGACTATGTTGTGCCGTCTGCATTCTCTTGGTCTGAACACACACCAACACACAAGTGATTCACATCCTGAATGCATTTTATATATTTTTTTTAAATTATATCTTTTTACAATTTTATTAGGTATAAATAAACAATTTTAACCGCATGAATTAATAATGTTTTTAAAATATTTTAATAAAACCTTTAACAGTTATATAAAATAATTTATTGCAATAATAAAATAAACATTATTATTGAAAATACTACGAAATAAATTAAATTCTAGTATTGCATAAAACATGACTTACATGTTGATTTAATATATAATAACTGCACTTATTGATGTGAAGTATTTGACATAAAGTTCTTAACACAAGATGACATGCAGGGTATTCTATATGGTTAAAATCTGCCCATAAAAGCCAACTCTAGAGAGTAAATATTGGTCTTTAATGAAATGATAACGACATTTTTGATAATACTGTGAAATTACTTCAATAATTAATGCTTTATGACAGAATCATTTTACTGCAGTTACTGTATGTTCTTTTTTTTTCAGTTATTTTAATTAAAATGTTCAGTTCACTTAATTTATTTGCTTCGTTTGTCTTCTCTTTGTCATTCAGCTGTTCTAATTCAAGCTACAGGAAGCATTTTGTCATGCTAAAAGTTCAGATTTGACAGATTACCCCTGGTTGGACACGTTGTGCGTTTACACAGCTGCTGTGTGGATTAGATGACTACATAAACCCACACACACACACACACAAATCCCTCGTACCCAGACCGGCGAGTTTCTGGCTTACCTGAGTGTGTGCTGGAGAAGATGATGTTTGGTCTGTTGGCTGATCTGTGAGAGTAAGAGCGCAGCAGTGTGAAAGCTAGTTTCTAAAGACTCATCTCAGCCCCTGCCCGATGACATCATGCCTGCTAATTTAGCCAAACGACAGGAGCTAAATGGGGCAAAGCATTTAGTCCCTGACGCACCCCTGCTGACCCTCATAATAAAAACCTGATGCCAGTTGTGTGTGTGGGCCGGTCTGTATGTATTTGTGTTTGTTGTCATTGGAGATCATCGCTCAGTCCTGGTTAGGGTCTGTCTATATATGATTCATGTTTCGTTCTCACTGTCAGGGTCACAGCTGGACCTTCACCTTTGACCTGGGCTTAAATGCATCCCTAAAGAAGTTTGAAGGATAAGAGAACTATTCGAGTTAGTTTTGAGATCTGTGATGTTTAAGCCAAGCACAGTTTGAGAGCTTAAGATAATTTTTGAAATCTCTCTATTCCATTGTGCGTTTATTCTTGTTGATTGCTGTTGGACACATTTGAAGTTAAGGAAATATAAAATCTGCTTTTTTCTGTATTGAAGTTTAAATAAATGTCACATTAATTATGTGAATAATTACCATTCAGAAGTTTGGAATCTGGGAGATATTTTACAAAGTTTTTTTATCTTTGATGCTTTTCTTTAAATTCCGGCTGGATTAGTTTAGCCTAATCAAAAAATACAGCAATATACAACATGAAATAATCTTTTTCTCTTTTCTATTATTTATTTAATATAAACAAATATTTGTTTGTATTAAACAAAACTGTGTTATATTCAAACAGAAACCTATTAAATCTATTGACCACCTCATTATGAGGCAATACTTGACTCCTTAAAGTGATTTGCAGGGTTTTAATCTTTGCAATGTTTTTATAACATGTCATCCATTGTCATCCATATATAACCTTTTCAAAATTAAAATAATAGATTCCATTAAAATGAGCCACAATCAGGAAGAGGTAGTTACCAGTGAAATTAAATAAGTATAAATAAAAATGTTAATCTTTGCACTACAGAGATGGCAAGGAACACAAAAGTGCATTTAGGCAGATTTATAGACTGTTTAATGAGGTTCAGAGTTGGCATGAATGCATTCATATTAGTTACAATGTTATTGTCACATTTAGTGTTTGAAAAAGAAAAGGAGGATGCTAAATGAGCAGGTTTCCTGAATAAAATATTTATTAAATAATTCTGGCTATTTGAGCTATATGTACTAGACACAAACAATACCAGAAAAAGTACAATTAACTAATAAACTTTAATATGTAGACTGTACAATAATGAAACACACTGAATTATAGTCTATGGCGTTAGGAAGTTTAGGAAAATAGATGCCATCAGTATATCATGCACAACTGGTAAACTGAACAATCACGCTTTGAGATTTGTGGTTTTTATGGTTCCTGAAAACAAAGAGGGAGAAGACAAAAAAAATGCCTCTGTTATGGATTTTTTCAAATGATGTTTGATGTGGTGTGTAACAGAAATCTACGTGAATAGAAACATCCTGAAGAGTATTAAATCTGAAAGTCCACCGTGTTTAAACTGTTAAAAGGTTGATTCGACTCTAAAATCAATGAAATAAGTCGTTTTTAAAACAATTCCTTATGGAATGACATTTCATAAGAGATATGTATTCTGACTACTTTTTGGGTTACTTATAGATTACTTTTATGTCAACTTGTTTGTTTATCAAGCTTTTTGAAATCATTTTATTAAATGCCATATTGATATAAAAAAGCAAAGAGAAAGACTATATATATATATATTTATATATCATAAAATGCATTAAGCATTAAATGCCACATTAGGGAAGTGAGTTGTTAAAAACCTTATAGGCTGGGTTTCACAAAAGGGGCTTAGGACTAGGCATTAGTTAAATTAAGATATTTAAGCAACTTTTACAAAAATTCTTTATAAGAAAATATTCCAGGTGTGCATCTTACCACAGAACAATGACACTGACATGTTTTAAGATATGTCAGAGCAAGATATCTTCATCTGAGACAGCTCAAACATGCAATTTAGTCTGGGACTACCTTGTCTGTGAAATTTGTGTGTATAAATGTTAAATAAATACAATTTAAGCACTCAAAATATAAATATTTTGTTTGCCTGCATGTCGACATGACCATTAACTGACGTCAGAGTACTGTAAATGTGAGAATGTGTTGTTCAATTATTAGAAGAAACAGAGATGTTTCAAGGAAATATAATATGTGAACTATATTTTTATAAACATGAAAACAACAACAGATAAGTCTTATAAAACTTAGAAGTCTTCCAGGTTTTAACTATTTATTAAAAAGTAACTAATCAGATTATAAGCAATTTAAAATATAATATTCTCAATGGGTCAGTTTCCTGAACAGGGTTTAAGACTAGTCCTAGATTAAAATAAATGTTAAGAGCTGTCTGAACTGGAAAAGGCTTGCACTGAGATATCTTTAAATACATTATTGTCATTGTTTGGTCTTAAATGATCAAAGATGAAGCATTTTTGTAAGACATGTTTCTAAAAATTCTTAAATGTCCTAAACTAGCAAAGGTCTAGTCCTGACTTAATCTAATCCCTATCCGGGAAACCGGCCCAATATATACTTCATTTTTGGAATCTAATTACACAATCTGGATTATATATTATCAGTTACCAGCCAGCACCCATTACAACATTTATAAATGTATTTACTGTCACTCACTTTTGATCAATTTAATGTGTCCTTAAAGTATTAATTTCCTTTACAACAACAACAGCAACAGCAAAAATCCTACTATACCTAAAAAGTTTGAATGATATTTGACATGCATTAATCACGTTTTCTGTTTTACCACACATTGCATTGCTTGATACAATTTTAAAATAGTACAATAAACTTTAGTTCAGGTCAAAGGAAAGAGCAGCATGTGTGCGTGAGAGGTCTGCTTCTGTCAGTACTCAAAGTCACCAGCCGCTGACATCACAACAATAGATCTGAAGAGTTTGAGTAAGTGCTGCTCTTTTTAAAAAGATTTCAGCACCTCCTGCACTGATCTTAAGACTTTGAAGTTGTCCGGGGGATCCACAGACCTCAGACACACAGCCGGTCAGTTCACATCACACACTATACTTGTTTATTTGTGACATTGAGACAGGACAGGCTTCATTGTAATGAAGAGCATGTGGACTGTGATTGATTTATATATTTTAGAAAGTCTCTTGTTGCCTTTTTTGTGTCCTTATTCTTTATGTTTTTACAGTTAGGTAATATCAGGAGTGAGATTTGGAGATTGTCTTGGAGTCCAGACATTCAGACGTGAACACGTCTCCGGTGCAGTCAGGATGTACGGGCTGCTGTGTGAAAGTCTTCATGACTTCATTAAGGAGTCGTACGGTGACGATGTGTGGAAACTGGTCCGAGAGAGAGCTGACGTCAGACTGCACTCCTTTGTTACTCATCAGGTTAGAATATCTTAGTAATTAAAAAACACAACCTGTGATTAGAGATCTTTGACTGAAAGACTTTTAATAACCTGTCACTTACACTTTTGAACACAGACATTACGATGCATTACAATTTTTTTTTTTTACATAATAAAGTGGTAAAAATATATATTTAGGAGTTTTGTACCTTTTTAACTATATATAGTTTGCCATGATTGATTTAATATAGTGAAGTAAAAAATCAGGCATCCGGTGAGGGGACGAGGTGACAGTTAAGACTCGCATACAAGAAACAGGCATTTCATTTATTCAATTAGAACTAATTCCTTAAAATAAAATTTATTTATATTTGGTTATGGAAGAAACTACGATGGCTGAGAGAGCTCAACGCGCTGCAAACTTAAGAAAACACATGCAAACTGCAAATTCTCACAACGCAACCAAACACAGAGAGGCGCTGCAAACAGAACGGACCACAACAGAAATGTTTCAGGGGGACCTCAAAAAGTGACGAAGGGAGCTGATTATTTGCTCTGTGGCTTTTGGTCAGAGCAGAGTTGTCACTGAACTAAAAGGGGAGGTTTTTTTGTGATTGTTTTGTTAACAATCTGATCATACGGTCTTTTGGATAAGATTAGACTAATCTTAACTGTGAAACATTATTTTAATGCTTTGTTAGCTAGAGTTACTCTCATCTCAGATGGGTTCTTCACTTTTGAGGTCCCCCTGAAACATTTCCGTTGTGGTCCGTGCTATTTGCAGCGCGTTTCTGTGTTGGCAGCGCCTGTGTTGTCAAACTGAAGATGATGTTTTCTTAATGTGTTTTGTCTGTTTGCATGTGTTTTCTGAAGTTTGCAGCGCGTTGAGCTCTCTCAGCAACCGTAAGAAACTATTAATATTGTGGCCTTGATTATAAAATTTACACTGCAAGACAAAGCATTTTTGGAATACACACATAAGAAACAGGTATTATGTACATATGTATGTATGTGTGTGTATATATATATATATATATATATATATGAATAGTTCATTTGCAAAAACAGATAAGTCAAACTGCAGTTGCGTATTTATGACTAAGTTAAAAAAATAACACAAAAAATATGATAACATTATAAGGAAAAAACAGCACATAAGTTGTCAATAATTGGAAAAGATCTTTCTTAATGTGCAGTATTTACAGGAAGAAACTATTTTAGTATTTCTACTTCAAAAATCTAATAATTTCTAGCAATTTCTGAGGGAAAAGCATTTAAAAGTATATGCTGCACCTGTTTTATCTGTGTCTATGTGCTTGTGTGTTTGTGTAGGTTTACAGTGAGAGTGTGATTCCTCGTATCGCAAAAGCAGCGAGCGGTGTCACAGGAACCCCCTATAATGAACTCATGAACTCATGGGGGGTTTATTTCCTGGGATTCGTGGGGAAATACGGATATGACAGAATCCTTAAGGTATGTTCAGGTTTGTGTGGATCTGTGGACTTTGCATGATGTGATTCACCCAAGTAGCACATTCAACATCCTTGTTTTTTTTTCAACATTATCTTTAAACAATCCTAAAACTAGTCTAATAAAGTGTGTGTTGCATCCTCTGGTGTGTTTCTTTTATACTGTGTGTCAGGTGTTAGGGCGCCATGTGCGTGACTTTGTGAATGGTCTGGATAACCTGCATGAGTACCTGCGCTTCAGTTACCCAAAAGTCCAGCCGCCGACCTTTTTCTGCCAGGAGGAGTCAGCTACAGGAGTTACACTGCATTACAGGTCTGTGTGTGTGTGTGTGTGTTTCAAATCAGGACGCTTTTGTCAATCAAAAACATACAATACTGTTCAAAATTTTGGGTTGATAAGACTTAATGATAAGACTTGATAAGTCTCTTTTACCAAGACTGCATTTATTTTATTTAAAATACAGAAAAACTGTAAAATTTTGAATATCAATATGTTAAAATATTGAATATTGAAATTACTTCCTGGTCTCATGGCATAAACGTACCTTGGTGCACTTATTAGTGAGACACTAAAACTTACCCACAAATATATCACTGCAGTTTCTAAAAGAAATGAACACTAGAGACAGTAAAACTACAACTTTTATTCTTTTTCACACAGCTTTGATTAATAAAGCTTAATTTCCGCACAATTTCTTTAGGAATGTCATGTTATGACTTTAAAACAATATTAATATGCTGGGAGATTTGAAAACTGATGCATTTGAACGTTAGCATCACACATATCCAGGTTCATATCTATGGGTTTTCAAAAATGGTAGGTTTGTTCGGTAGCTCACGGGGTACAGAGACGTACCTGAGAGGCAAGAAACTCCCGTTCAGATTGTCATTGTTCACATATTGAACCTGTGTAACTCAGTGGACATTCTCTTTGAAACAGCGGCAAAACATGCAGTAAGATATGTATAAATGGTGTTGCACGAAAAACTGCACAGAGGTATATATTTAAATAAGATCAGGTTATAAAATTACATTTATAACATTTATTCAGTAATACATTGAGAGTTCACAGAGTTCTGTGTTCTTGATTCGTCTCTGTATGTTTGGTCAGGAGCAAACGTAAGGGTTACCTGCACTACGCCATGGGTCAGCTGAGACAGATGGGAAAACAGTTCTATGACACTGACATCCATGTGGAGGTTTTGTCCGAGCAGCTGGTAGGAGATTATTCACATGTCACCATGAGGTGAGACGCATATTTATTCACCTGATATAATTTAAATAATAACCAGAATTTGTGGACGTATCACAACTGAGCATTAAACCTTAAAGGACAAGTGGCAGATGTAATAAAACAGTGATATTTTGATTTCAGATTAAACTTTGATAATTCTGCATATCGATATATCCAGAAAGAGGATGAAGAGGAACAAGAGATCCTCCCCATCACCAGTGACTTTTTCTTTGAAGTTTTTCCCTTCAACATTGTTTTCAGACAGGTAGCTTTCTTCTCCTCTCCTCTCATCTCAAACCACAGTATATCATTTTTCATCTTTGGTGCAATAGGATATGGTTGTGCATAACGTTGGCTCTGGATTGGCG
>JAUYWG010000048.1:5203133-5213891 GCA_034779775.1 Enteromius afrohamiltoni
CTCAAACCACAGTATATCATTTTTCATCTTTGGTGCAATAGGATATGGTTGTGCATAACGTTGGCTCTGGATTGGCGACCGTCTTTCCTGATCTGGATGGGAAGAAGATCAATGATGCATTTCTGCTTGCCCGTCCTCTTGTGGAGTTCACATGGAATATGGCAAGAAATTTGTAATGTTAATGTTATGTATAGGGATGGTTATATAATATAATTAAATATAATCACATAAGATACTAAGAAATTTTTACTATTAAAATGTTTTTCTTACATATATATAAACAACCACACACACACTATAATATAATATTTTGAATTAATTTAAATTACTGTAATTTTTGGTAAATAAACATATATATTAAATAATAATAATTGATAATCATATAATATTTATATCTAAGTAGCATTTAATAGTTTAGTTAAATTAAAATGTAAAAAAACAGTTTTCTATTTGAATATATTTGTAACCCTGGACAAGAAAACCAGTCATAAGCATTACTTTCTTGAAATGGATTTATACATCAAATGAAAGCTGAATAAATTGTTACATAAAATAAATGCGTTTTAGGGTAGGAATTTAATAAAATATCTTCATGGAAGATTTACATAATATCCTTATGATTTTGGCATAAAAGAAAAATGTATAATTTTGATCCATACAAAATATTGTTGGCTATTGCTACAAATATACCCGTGATACTTATGACTGGTTTTGTGCTCCAGGGATACATTTTAAAATGTAATTTATTCCTGTAAACATTGAAGAAGACATGCTAGTTAGTCTTTGCTTATCCACATCTTTTAATAAATCAATCAGTATTTATACCAAACCATTAATAAATGGCATCTTTATATAGAAGAAAATCAGTCAATAAATAATCAATGGATTCTGTGACAGATCATCTCCCATCCCAACAACCTGTTTGAGATCATGTCTAAGGAGCCGGTGAAGCGAGAGAGGAACCTTCATAACAGAGTGCAGAGTAAGGAAGGGCCTACTGTCCATCTATTCACTGACGAACTCCGATCTACAGCTGGATGTGTTTTCATGAGATGATTCTGTTCTCTCACAGACTCTGATTATGAGAACACCAATCGATCAGCAGACGTGGATGTGGAACTGATGGCTTTTCAGTCGATTATAGGGGATGATTACAAAGGTCAGTCATTTCCCTGTCGATTCTGCCCATTCTAGACAGCATTTTAAAGAGATAGTTCACCCAAAAATGAACATTCTGTTTTACTCACGTTCATGATTTAGAGCTGTACGACTCCAATGTCCAAGATGCTCTTTATTTAATATCATATAATTAACAGTGACAGATACAATCAACTCTATAATGACAAAAAGTATCACAACAGTTGTTTATTTGCATTTTATTAGTTTACTTATTTACTGCTGTTTTATGTATTTACCTGCATTTATGTGTGTATATATTATGTGTGTGTCGTGAATAATCACATCCAAAATAAAAGTTTTTAGTTACATATTAAATGTGTGTACTCTGTATATTTATGTGTATATATATATATATATATACACATACATACAGCATATATTTAGAAGATATTTAGATTAATATCATTAATTAATATAATTAATATGATTAATATTCAATTCAAGTTCAAGTATTTGTATAGCGCTTTTCATGATAATTATCATTTCAAAGCAGCTTTACACCAAAGTAATGTTTTACAGTATATGTAGTAGTAGCTTGTACATGTAGATATGGCATAGATGTGATATGTGAAATATATAAATATATGTAATATAGAATGTATTATATATATTTTTAAATGTATGCATGTGTTTGCATTTATAAATACATAATAAATATACACAGTACACCTGCATATGTTAGGTAAACAGAAACTTTTATTTTGGATGTGATTAATTGTGATTAATCATTTGACAGCGCTATTTGAAAGTCACATAGGTTTTTTAAGCAAAATGAGGGTCAATAAATGAGTTATATTATGAAGGTTTGGGTAGGATTGACTTGAACACTGAAATGAAGTCTAGCTTCACTCTATGTTATGTTCAAGAGGAAAACACATTACTAAAGTAATGCTAACATGTTTGATGCACTCTAATGGTGTCAGATGGAAACAGCGCTAATGCGATGGAAAGCTGGGGCGATGGCAGCCGCTGCTTGAAACTGAAGGGTCAGATGAGATACATGCCAGAGTGGGAGTCCATCATCTTCCTGGGCACTCCAGTGTAAGACACAAACACACACACATCAAACAGTGTAGGTGTATTTCTGTTCATTTTCTGTATGATTATAGTGCTTGAATGCAGGTTCTGTTTATGTGTGTGTTGTCTTTGCAGCATGGAGAGTTTAAGTGCCATGTTTAAGACAGGCCTGTACATCAATGACCTGAGCATGCACGACTCGAGCAGAGATCTGGTGCTGGCAGGAACTCAGCAGTCTGAAGAGCTCAAGAGAGCCCTCATACAGGTACAGCTGTCAGGCCTCAAGAGCCCCTGCGTTTGACGGACTCATTAACAGAAATCCAGAGCAGGCTGTTAAAGGGGTCATATGATGTTGTTAAAATGTGTTTTATGGGGTTTAAGGTGCAAAAACACATTATTTTCCACATACAGTACATTATTGTTTCTCTTCTAACCCCGCCTAAGCTCCTAGTTCTAAAAAAGCGAGGATTGTGATTGGCTGAATACTACAAGTGTCTGACCGAAGTGTTATGCAAATTACATTTGTTGCATCCAGTGGGGATATAATTACTGATTATAACGACTTTATGCATCACGCCCTGTAAATGTTACCATGTAATGCATTTGTGATCAGAGAAATGACAGAAACTACCCTTCACTGCTTAAAACTTGTGTTTGAATAGTAAGTAGCAAGTTCTTTTAATAAGAAAATGTAACTTACTTGAGGGTTGTGAGTCAGAAGCGCCAGGCTGTCCTTGCTTCAATGTATAGTCTCTGTGCACAGCCAGCATAGGCTGCTCTGCAGACCTGTTCTCCTCTTGTTACCTCTCTATGTCTTAATCTAACCTCTATGTGCCCCACAGGAACAAAAGAAATCCAGTAAACTAGAGGAAAGCATGAAAATGTTGGACTACGAGATGAAAAAGACAGATGACCTTCTGTACAGAATGATTCCCAAACCTGTTGCTAAGCGACTGCGGAAGGGAGAACCAGCTGTGAACACCTGTGAGGTTAGAAGATCTGCACCTCTAACTCTATGCAGGTGTTACAAGTGTCTAGACCAATTCGTCTCGTATTTGTCTCTTCATGGGAACAGATGTATAGAAATCTATCATTATCACTTGCTCACCAGTGGATGCTCTGCAGTGAATGGGTGCCGTCAGAATGAGACCAGAAAAGCTTTTATTCTGGCAGCAATTTAAATTTTTTTGTGAACTGTTCCTTTAAACTGTGACTAGTGCAAAACTTTTATTTTGCCTCGACTTTTGTTTCAGGTGTTTCCTGATGTGACCATCCTGTTCAGCGATGTGGTGGGCTTTACTCGCATCTGCAGTCATATCACACCCATGCAGGTGGTGTCTATGCTCAACACCATGTACACGCTCTTCGACACGCTCAGTGAGAAACACAGAGTGTTTAAGGTGAGCTCATTTCTTCTGTGCTTCCAGAACAATCACATGTTGATACAGATGTCCCTCACACTGATGTGTGTGTGTGTGTTTTAGGTTGAAACTATAGGTGATGCCTACATGGTGGTGGCAGGCGCTCCAGAAAAGACCAAGTATCACGCTCACAATATCTGTGACATGGCTCTAGATATGGTTCGTTCTATCGATCATCTCAAAGACCCGTCCAACGGAAACAACATCCAGATTCGAGTGGGTATGTCTTCTCTCTTTACCGTTTGACATCAGTATGATTTTTTTTTAAATGTGTTTTATGCTTGCCAAGGCTGCATTTATTTGATCAAAAACATGTTACGCTGTGTAATGTTGTAAAATATTATTTCAGTTTAAATAACTGTTTTCTATTTTCATACATTTAAAATATAATTGATTTCTGTGATCACAGCTGAATTCTCCGCAGCAGTCTTCAGTGTCACATGATCAGTCAGAAGCCATTCAGCTGATTTGAAAAATGTAATTTTTTAAATGTAAACAGTAACATTGGAACATTAATGTCTTTACTTTTACTTTTAATCAATTTAATGCATTCTAGCTAAACATACATTTTGATTTCTGTCAAAATGCTCGTTATGTATTAAAACAAGAACTGTTAGATAAGGACTGATATTGATATCAAACCAATATTTTATTATGACTTCTATTTTGACCTGTTTCATTCTTCTCTTAGGAATTCACTCTGGCATGGTGGTGGCTGGGGTCGTAGGTCACAAGATGCCTCGCTACGGTCTTCACGGTGATACAGTCCACACGGCTTCTGCTATGGAGAGCAATGGGAAGGTAGATGGAAAGTGCAATTTCATGTATAAGCATTTACTTGATGCAGGAATGATGGGGTTAGTGCAGTTTTGATCAAAAGCATAATAATATCACACACTCATTAGATTGATTTTTGTTGGTTTTATTGAGCGTTTCTCTGTTTATCACAGGCCTGTATGCCTGCTGTCTGATTGACATTTGCCTCTATTGATCAACTAATCTGTTATTTATAGGAAATGCACATACAGCTGAGCAGCGCTACTTATGAGCACCTGAAAGGAAGTCACTTTATCTTCGAGAGGCGCGGTACCATCACCATCAAGGTAAGTAACTGGACTGAAAAACTGACCCAAAGCTTGTTTACCCAGACATTCTCAAACAGGAGCACCTGAGGTTCAGTGAACTGATCTGAGACCTGCTTGACCACCTTTATAATTAATGCTGTTGTTGCTTTATCAGAACATAACATACTGGTCATTTTAACATAATAGAGAGATGGTGTTTTCATTTGAAAGGTGTGACCGCTCCACCAACAAACTACAACTAATTTATGAATGCAGTATATTTTTCTCTGACAGGGGAATGTGGAGATTGAGACATACTGGCTGAAAGGAAAGAGAGATAAAGATGGAAACGCTCAGGCGGCATGCCCACAGTTTGAAGCCCAGACCATCAGTAAAGCTGCCATCTCTCCCCCCGAACCACCCATCGATGAGGAAGTGCTGGTGAACACATAGGGCCGGTTTCCCGGATAGAGATTAGATTAAGTCAGGACTAGACCTTTGCTAGTTTAGGACGTTTAAGAATTTTTAGAAACATGTCTTACAAAAATGCTTTATCTTTGATCATTTAAGACCAAACAATGACAATAATGTATTTAAAGATATCTCAGTGCAAGCCTTTTCCAGTTCAGACAGCTCTTAACATTTATTTTAATCTAGGACTAGTCTTAAACCCTGTTCAGGAAACTGACCCATTGAGTTTAAAGTAGGGGTGCTCATTTCGGTTATTTCTCGTAACCGACAACCGATGCTTGTTAACCGACTATTAACCGGTTAACTAACAACATTATTTTAAATGAGAATTGAATTCAATTAGAGAGTATAAGCGCCTGTGACCCGTTAAAAATAGTAATATTTGTTTTCTGCTGATTCATTGTGCATGCTCAAAAACTAGAAGAAACAGAAGACGAAGAAAACGAAAGAAAAAAAGTTAGCAACAGTGACCCAATTAATATCAACCATGACAACGTCCACAAAACTAATCCAATCGTGAGTCCAATCGCGAGTTCTTTCATCAAAAGTTCATTAACGGACAGCAGCTTTGCGCGGGAACGGAGCATATGAATCGCACGCAGAACACAAAACTGATAATAAAATTTTCAAATGACACGCAGCTCATTTCTCCATCACTAGAAGTTACCCAAACCACACATAAAAACACCCGGTAGAGGCGCGTTTGTGCTTCAGAGCGGCTCTCTTCAGCAGTGAATGACGTGTTCAGTTCCGTTCAAACAGCGCGTGGGCTCTGAGAACGCGGTTGTTAGTCCTGATCATTTCCAGGTGAGTTCCGTTACAGAACGCGGTGTCTCGCTGTATTAGGACTCAACAACTGTGTTCGGCTGCTGTGTGAATGTGGCCAATAAAATGAGATTTTATATGAGTAGGTAAAATACTGAAATAAATATATAAATAAAATGACCCTTTGACCATTTAACTGATTGTATTAATCGGTCAAAATTATAATCGGTCAGTTAACGGTTAACCGATTAAAATGAGCATCCCTAGTTTAAAGCAATGATCTGAACTTAACGTCAACGTGAAATCAAAATCTAATCTAGTTACGGTGTTCAATGCAAATAAATGAATAAAGTAAAAAAAGAAAAATTAATTAAACAAAAAAAAATTAAGTTGCCTTTCTAACTACTGTATACTATCCAGTCAATTCTCAGTAATATGTCACACAGTGGAAGTTAATTATAATAAATATGATAATAATTATTATTGTTGGATTCATGATTATTGTTATTATGTATTGTATGTAAATGTCATATATATAAACACATACATTAACACATTACTATTTAATTAATAATGTAATTTATTATTATTGTTGGTATATTGTGCATTAATAATTATTATTATTTATTAATATCGATCACTTAAACATTATCATGGCCATCAGAACTGCTGGATTGTCTTCCTCAGGTGTTCCCCTCAGTGGCCGGAGAGGACGAGGACGATGTGAAGTCTATTCGCTCTCACCGCATGAAGATGGAAACCTCTGGGAACTCTCTGGAGGAGTCGATGGAGGAGTGTAGGGTTGAAGAAACGTCCGTCAGTAAGGTAAGATCAGTCATTTCTGTGATGAGATATTACACGACGACGCATGATAATATCAAACACTGTCTCTCAGTCTCATTATAAGGACGCTCTTCAGGACAGCAGTCTGCAGGACCCGCACATTGAACTCGACTCGGCTGAGTTTGACGGCAGAGATTCAATAATGGAGTCTCCCGCTGGCTCTTGTGATTCCCGCAGCTCTGAGAAAAGCACTATGTGCTCTGTGTGCTAAACATAGTGATCATTACACGGCTTCAAAATTGATTTCTGAGAGTCTATTTGAAAGCATTCAACTGTTTCAGCCTGTTCTTTTCTTTGTCTATCCTCAGATTCGTATGGCTATTGATCTGCATATGCTTCCCAAAGAATTCTGTAATAAGATTAGATGTAATATTATGCTGAAATGCGCTTATTGTATGTCTTCTTCAGGTTAAAGCTTTATAAATCTTTGTTCCCTTTTGCTGGTTTCAGGCTTTATATGGACAGATACCTTTATTTTTTATATAAAATAAAGGTGTCTGATAAAAATGAAAAGTGTCATATTTCATACTATTTTATCAATCAAAAGGAATATAATTTATTCTTTTAATTATTAACATATTATTATTATTTTTTTTTTTTACATGATTTGCATGGCACTTAAATACATTCCACCAGATTCTCATTTAGTAATTAAAACCATTCTGTCCAGAGATTATTGTGATATATGAAATAATATAAAAAAACAAACACCAGTGCAAAAAATATTACCATGTATAAATATTTAGCTATTTAAATTATATATACTTATCTTTAAGAATGCTTAATAGGAAAGTACTACTTTTAGTACTACAATAAATAAATAAGTATATATACTACTGTTTAAAAGTTGTTTATGAGATTTTGTGTTTTTGAAAGAAGTCTCTTTAAAGCTGCATTCATTCAACCAAAAATACAGCAAGATTAGTAATACTGTAGTGTGTTATCTCTACAATTTAAATTTTTATTTTTAATTTTAGAACATATTTTCAAATATAAGTACTGAAATATTGATGCATATTTTTAGGATACTGTGATAAATAGAAAGTAATAAAGTATTTTTTGCTGTCAGTTTTGATCAATTTAATGTAAATTTTAATAATTTATTTTAAAATCAATAAATATATCAAACTTTTGAGTGGTAGTGTATGTTTTGCTTTTTTACTGGGATAAAATGTGTATATAGTGTGTATAGCATGTGTATATTACGTGGGAGTTACTATGTTTATCAGCTTTAAATGGTCATGGACAGAGTAAAAAAAAGATTAGCTTTAGAAGATTTATCCCAGTGCACTGACTTCCATTGTGAGTGTTTGAATGTAATCGCTTGTTTTTCGTTGTCTTTACAAGCTGAGACGTGACATCATTATTTTGAGTGGTTATTTACCATCACAGATGACACTTTGCAGCTCTTCTCAAGATTCGTCTAATCGTAATCTCGCTCTGTTCTGTCCTTTCTGATGTGTTTCTCTGTCTGTATGTTGTTTTCTTACTGTATTGCTCAACTGTTTCCTAAAAATGATGTGAAAGCAGGACAGCGTGACTTGTTTAATCACCGTTCTTCAATAGATTTTAGTAGATAATAAGCAAGCTCAATATTTATTTATTTTTTATTTTATTTATTTATTTATTTTTTTGCTGCATTTTATTGTTTACACAGAAAACTGTCATTTTAGTTTCTGTTATGAGACCAAATAGAATAGAACTGGCAAAGAAAACTATATTCTGTTATTCAGCCAGTCAAACCAAACCAGTTTATATATGCTTGGGGTTTGTAAAAAAAAAAAAAGATAAGAAACATCTTAAGCTCACCAAAGCAGCAATTAAGTCCTGTTTTATTTTTAATGTAAAATAAGTGTATTCTATGTTAATATATTTTAAAATGTCATTTATTCCTCTGATGTAAAGCTGAATTGTTACTCTAGTCTTCAGTGTCACATGATCCTTTAGAAATCATTCTAACATGAAAACATTTCTGATTATTATCAGTCTTGCAAATAGTCGCTAATACGTATTTTTGTAGAAACTGTAATACATTTATTACAGGATTTACTGATAAAGTAAAAAAAAAATACGAAGCATCTAGCAAAATAGCACACAAAAAGCATATTCGTAACATAAATGTTTTACCTATTGCATAAATGTTATGTGTGATTTCTGAATAAAAATAATAAAGTGCCCTTTATATGTTTAGTTTAACTTTATTGTCCGTTCTGCTTCTCACAAAGACACTGGTGACATAACTATATCCACAAATAATACTTAAAAACATATCACACATTAACAACACAATATAAACTTGCACAAGGTTAGGCAACTAATTCCTCCCAAAACACAGAAAGTTCAATAAAAGTTATTTTATAAATTGTATAAAGTTATTGTCTCTCAAAAGAAAGAGTTCCAAAGAATCCCAATCTTTTCATGTTGTCCTCAAAATGAAACATTATCATAATGCCCGCCCACTTTTTGAGCCCTTAGAGCTGGGAAAACTTTTGGTTGCCTAGTTGCCACAAAAAAAAATAATATATATATATATATTATATGATGAATACATAAAATAATTCATTTACTTTGCGGTTTGTATATAAATAAATAAGGAAAGAAAAACAAATAAACAACAACAACAAATGACCAAGTGATTTAGTTTCTTTTCAGATGGTGTTTCCCAGCGAGGGGCTGGAGGAGCTGCGTCTGAAGGTCGCGTCCTCTCGGTCCAGACTGCAGCCGGAGTTTTGCCGCTCGTCTTTGGGAGATGTCTGTAGAGTGCAGTGGAAGCAGAAGGCGTAGAAGAACGCCACCAGGAGCAGGAAGCAGACGATGCAGAAGATGATGACTATGAGGATGGTGTGAATGTGTGTGTACGTGTCTTCAGAAGTGAACCCAGGGCTGAGTGTTGGGGTCACGTTCAAACGGCCCACATACCCCACAGAGCTGAGGCGTGCCACACTACTCATGATGACGAGGGGAAATATGGGTAACCTGTAACCTGGTGCAGAGGTGAAAACACCTTTTCAATGTTTTTTTCTGCTGACTAAAGCTGTATTTATTTGTAAGTACAGTAAAAACAGCAATATTGTGAATGTATATATATATATATATATATATATATATATATTTATTCCTGTGAGTAAAGCTGTATTTTTTGCACTGCTAAATTTTCACTGCTGAGTTTTCAGCATCATTACTTTAGTCTTTAGTGTCACATGATCTTTCAGAAATCATTCTTATATGCTGATTTGCTGCTCAAAAAAAATCTTATTATCATCTGTGTTGAAAACAGTTGTGCTGCTTGAAACAGAATACATTTGAAACTAGTTTTTGTAGCGGTTTCTACATTGATGTTATTTATTATATAATCAGTAGCATGCACTTTACAGCATATATTAGTCAGTCAATTGGTTGTAAAAGTAAATTTTGATTAGTAGCCTATTTATGGATGGACTACTGGTACCCAATAAAACGGCTGTTTTTTATTTCTAAGAAATATTATAGATAATCTCATTTACTGGATTCCAGAAGCTAAAAGTTTGACAGGAGGCAGAATTAAAGTCACTCACCCAGTCGCATGGAACTGCTATCAGTTCTTATCTGTAGAAAAATGTTCCTTTCCAATCTTTCTGAAGATCAGTTCACTTGTGTTTGCATTTCTGAACCTGCTTACTGAATGCTTCCATGCAACAGGACAAAAGAAATTAAGAAAGGCTGGAAAGAGGGGAGGGAGGAGAGACAGTCGATGTTGCCATAGAGACGCTCACTGAGTGGATGAGAGCTTGAATGTGACATCAGCTACGTGCCAACTCGACAGAGATGAGTAGACAGATAGATAGATTATATATTAACATAAAAACGAGTCGTGCGTGTCCATTCAGTTATGTTGAGATGAGACGCAGAAGTGGATAAATCTCAGATTTCTGATTGAATGATTGAATCATTTTAAAATTAAATGGATTGACGGATTGACGGATAGATAGATAGATAGATAGATAGATAGATAGATAGAT
>JAUYWG010000048.1:5220926-5242396 GCA_034779775.1 Enteromius afrohamiltoni
TCAGTTTTGTTAAATAACACTTGTAAATAATTCAAATGTGCATAATTCAAATTCAAATAGTTTTGTCATAAAACTAGTTCCATAGGCATTGTGGACATGCTTGAGCTAGAACAAAGAAATATAATCAGCTTATGTACAAAAGTTGAATGTAAAATACGTTGTGTAGGTTCTCTGCTTGTGCTGTATTTTTACCTATCTGAGAACAGTTCAAACATTTAGGTGGACTACACTCCTCTTGCCCAAGGCCTGCACCTACTGACAGAGAAAAAATCAATAAGAAAAAATTTCTATATAAATCTATATAAAAACTCTCAAAATTTCATAATGTAAATTATGATTACTATCACATGATGGTTGGTAAACATAGGGTTACATTTCCATTTCTGACCTGAGAACAGATAATTTATTTCCATTTCTTGACCGTTTCCTAATCTGTCTTTTATTGAAAAGTAAAAAAAATCAATTTCTGACTGACAATATCCTGAGGCACTTTCATTTGTGATATTATTCTCTAGTAGCATTATTTTGACAGGAAAACAACAGCACAAATATGAATTAGTAATTTCTGTTATTGTGTATTAGTCAGTTCATTTCGTAATTACTTCATGGTTCATGGTTTAAAATAATAAATAATACATTTTACATCCTTTTGTAATCCTCACAATTGTGATTATTGTTAACCAAAACTGAAACTAACCATTAGAATCATATGCATTGCCTGAAATAAAATACATATTAACTGTAATAAAACATTATACAAATGATATAAAAAACTGAAGCTTGTTTTTGTCACGAAAGGAGAGTAGAGGGGGCGTTCGGATTTACGTGCAGACTGTTTATTTATACACAGAGCAGAAACAGACAGTCAGGGTCAACACCGGTGAACAACAATCTCGGAGGCAGAGCAAAAGAGTGGTCAGAGTTCGTGCGTGAGTCGAGCAAGGAGTAGACAGAATCCAGGGGGCAAGACGAGAACGATAATCCAAAGGCAAGCGGGGTCAATAGCGGGAAATCCAAAAACACAGAATACAAGGGAACTCAGAACACTCTACAAAACTCTATGTGACAATGAACAATAAATCACGACTTCACAGACACATACAGGGATTTATATACACATAAAAATTAGGTCAGTGGGTGGAGACTCGAATGAACGACTATGGCAACAGACAAGGGGGGGCGGAGACAAGAGTTCATTGATAAGGGTCCATGAATGAAAACGGACACAAAACACAGAGCACCAGTCTGATGCTGGAGTGCCAACCAGAGAGCTGGGCTGGCAACTCCAGCTTGATCGTCACAGTTTTACTACAGTAGTTGCCAAGACAATAATTATAATACTAAAAAAAAGAACCACAACAAAATTACTAAAACTTTCACTAAAATAAAATTAATGAAATAAATGAACGAATCAAGATATAAACAAAAGCAAACAGATAAATAAATAAGTAAATAAACTCACAGAGATGAAGACAGAAGATGATAAGCAGTGTTCTTCTAAACATTCTTGTGATCAAACGTCCTGACATGAGAGGAAGACATACAGGGTTTTATTTTACTCAACATATGCTCTTTGTTTTTCTCACTTAAATTATAACTATTATTCTAGAAACTAATAACTTACATACATAGATACAAATTGTGTAGAATTAGCTTTAACTATTTAACAATTTTCACTCAGAAATTGCTGCAAAAGTTTATTTTAATTTAAATCATTTTGCTATAAACTGTGTTGAAACTGAATTCTAAATGACGAGGCATTCTCTTTTACATTGAAATATTACATAAAATATATTAAAAGTCTTTTACCTGCTATGTGTTTCAGATGTGATAGTGTCAGGAGTAAGTCTTGGACAGGAGAGCTCTGTTCATAGACGCATATTTACACACAGATATACAAACAGATAATCATGCAAATCCCCTCAAAAAGCTGCAGGCAATATATGTCTATATACAGCTGACCACTTTGCTTATTGTGATGCGTGGAGGATTATGGCAAATGTGAAGAGCTGAATATATGGCATTCATTTTTTTATTTTTGTGTTTTATTTGACATCTAAATTTAGTTTGTTTCAATACCATTTGTAATAATATTAAAAATATAATATAATTTCTATATCTTTATTTACTCCATGGTGTCTTGTATAATCTAGAAAGTATTACATTATAAATAAAAAGTTATGCTATGTATTTGTGTTCAATCAACATTTCTTGAAAAAAATATCCTATACATAAAACCTCTTGTAAATGTTATTAACTTTTACTAAAGACTAAAGAGATAACTAACCTGATATAAAGGCTACCATTAGATGGCATACATAAACTATCAAATGCCCTATACAGTAAAACATTACACACTCACACACTACAGTATGAACTCATAAATCATTTCTGTTTGTTTGTTCTTTTGTATAACCTTTATGCACACTGCGGTGTACATCATGTAAATCAACCAAAGAACACATTTTAACATTTTAATCTTTACCATTAATATGCTAAGGATAAAATAACACCTCGCAGAGGACAAAAAGTTTGCATGTAAATAAACAATGTCATATTTTAGAAATGGCATACAATGTTCTGAGCAGCTAAATAAAAAATTGCTTTTAAAACAAAGCACTGTAAAAATATGCCCATATAAAGACCCTACATAAAAATAAAGAAAATTAAATCACATTTATTCTGATTTAGTCACGGGTCAGTGCCTCGTGTGTACGCACAAAACCAGTCCTGGCAGACGCGTACGTCACTTCCTACGCAAAAAGTGGGATTTATAAAACAAACTTGGTGCACACCTGCACGCAAACTCTGACCCACGCGTACAAACTCTTTTCTCTATAGTGATATGAATGAATAAAGAAAAAAAAACATATTTACATGAAATATTCAAGTGAAATTAAATAAAGTCATTACGCAGGAGTTAAACCAAAATTATATTCATTTAGATTTTTATATTAGATTGCGTATGAGAAAATATTAGATTTTGTTATGTGAAAGCAAGGATCAGTGATGCGCAATACCTTGGATATGGTGGACACTGGATTGGATTGGTTGAACTGTCCATTATTCGGACTGAATAAGTCTAACGATAATAGCTTACCGTTCAGCTGCAGCTGCTTACATGGTTGCGTTGGTGTTGCGTGAAGGCTTCTCTAAGACACTAAAAATACCTGAAGGGTAGGATACAACTTAAAAAGATGTAGCTACACGTTTTCCCTGCGCATAGGCGGTATAGGCAAATGCTAAGGGTGCTAGGGGCGCCAAAACGAGTCATGGTTTTTTTTTTTTTTTTTTTTACAATTTATTTTTTTATTACAAAGAGAGAGAGAGATTTTCCCACAAAAAAATAACTATTTTATTGCTCTCCCGACGCTATCTTTTCTCGTGCAGCCACTTTTACATGCATCAGTGACCTGACAATTTATCAGTCAACATTTACCATAATGCCAAAAAGACCGAGGCCCTTTGGTGCCCAGCGAAGAAAAAGGAGAAGAAGTATAAGAAAAAGCGACATGACAGAAGTAAAGTTGTGTAGTATTTGGGGATTTGTGTCATTCTTAATTTAAACTGGCGAATTATAATTATACAATTGGGCTTATTAAGATTTTATGTAAAATCCATTTACAAAGATAGACGTTTCTTAGTTTAATTTGTGGTGATAAGGTTAGAAAGGGCTATAACGTTAGTAAAACAGTGCTGCCATCTACTGGAAATCGAACACTTTTCATTAATAAGGTTAATTGTCAATAATTAAATAACACAAATAACAAATACTGTTACAAATGTAATGTCCATTGTTAGTTCAAGTTCAACCTGTCCATCAACTAATGTTGATGTAGTTTAGGGTTGATTTAGCTCGGTTTGTAGAGTGATGCGTTTGGTGCTCATAAAACCCGTTGAGTTGTTTTTATATCATTTTGGAGTGGGTAGGTTTAGGGGTGTGTGGTCGTGCTAATTAATTGGTGTGTTTCCAATAAAATCCAAAGCTATATTTCCTCATATCTTTGACGATGTTAAACATAGTGTCATGGGCGTCAGAGAAACCCAAGTAGCTTTCTGAAGCCAGTATTTTATTTTATTTTATTAAGCTGTCCGCGCATGCGCGTCAGCTGATTCTCCGTTCACCTGCTCGAAGTTGAAGCGCGTCAAACACACACGAACGCGTGCCGCGCAAGTCTCCAGTGTTCTCGACTGCTGTTATTATGGTGGCGATTAGAGGTTTAAGCCAAAGCTTCTCTCGGCTGGCCAGAGGAGCATCTTTACAGATCAAATTCAGCAAGAGTCGTGTGTTCAAGATGCGCTCGAGCTCGTACCAGGTGAGCGGGCAGGTGGATAAATATTTTATTTTAGGCTGCACATGATACAAATCTGTATGCATACAAACGCATTATCCTTAATTTAATAGGATAATAAAATAATTAATACAAATCCATCTCTACGTATGCGTATTAGTTTTTTAATTAATTAATTAATTGTCCATGTGTCATTATTTTATCCTCAGTGCATTTTCCTAATTGTTACTTATTTGTTGAGGTTTAGCTGAGACTTATGACTAACACCGTATAAGAACATATTGACATGCTACATTTAACAAGCTGTTACATAAGCTCATATATTGAAGTTAATATGAAACTACAGTTTTCTGATAACTTCCCCTGGTCTGACAGTAACTATATCTAATCCATTCTGTTTATAGTTTAATTTTTTTCCCACAGTAATCTGATTCACTGCATGTGTGACATCACAGTATGACAAATGCTGTGAAAAATATTGCTTAATTGCTCTCCACACAGGAGTTTCATTGTTCAGTTTCTCAGGCCCATTGTGCACGTCTTCATACTATACTTCAGTAACCAAGAACCTGGTTACGTTACTTGAGTGTTTAAGTACTTCTGTGCCCCCAAACGGGTTGAGGTTATCCGCTGGGGTTGGTTATTTGATTCTTTCATTCATCAGGTTCAACTGAGTGGATAAGTGCAGGGGCAGGTGGGCCATAGAGTAGGTCTCCTACCACACAAAGGGTTGCTTACAGTCGAAAGAGAGGTTTAGTCAGAGTAACCACACTTCCTCTTGCGGTGTGTTGCTATGGTAAGACTTCCTTTTGAAACAGGAAGTGACAGAGCTGTAAGAAAGAGGGCTTGCAGGCGGTGTAGCTGTAGAGGGAAGCAGTTTGGAGCGACGTCCTCAGTGTGGGCACCTACAGATGTGGCCATGTCCAAGAAAATGAACACTCTGGCAGTGCCAGCGGGTCAGATGGTAAGTCTGGGTCAGGCCTGCTGGTGGTTTTTCTCCAGCTCTGAGATGCAGCTTCGCTGATTGGTTCTGTTTGATGGGTGTGTGCATATGTTCAGAATTGTTCCATTGTAAGTTTATGCATTTGGTCTTCTATTCTAGCAAATATAAACCAGATTTGATGAATGTTTGCAATCCCGAAGGTGATGAATTTTGGTTTGCGGTGTTTAGTTGAGCATTGCGACTTTGAGATTGTGGCGCAGGGAGACAAGTGAGAGGTTAGCTATGAAGAGTCGCGAATGGGTTGCTGCTGTTTCACCACCGGTGTTTCTTCTGGTTGACTTGTTTAACTAGTCTTGGCCTGTTTATCCATCCACAATTAGTCAGATGCCACTTTGCATTTCCAAATTGGTGTGATGATTTGAGGACAAAATCGCTCCGCTGAATCTGACAAAGCAGCTTTGGAGAAGTCTAGGTACGTCTTCAAGGACAAAGACGATTTGTAATTGAAAGCCAATGGGTTCAATTGCAGGGTGAGCTCATAAGTGTTGTTTGAATGATATGAAAACTGCTTCAGGACAACTGTCTGCCTATTGTGTACTAGTGAATCTAATGCTAAAAAAATCATCAAAATTATTCTTACTGTTAGGTAAATGGAATAGTTCATCTAAACATGGAAATATGCCTGAAATATTAAAAAAATTTGAAATATGATAATGTACTCAGGCCAACCAAGATGTAGATGAGTTTGTTCTTTATCAAATTTGGAGAATCGTTGCATTACTTCACTTGCTCGGCACTTGATGCTCAACAGTGAATGGGTGCCATCAAGAATGTGAGTCCAAACAGCTGATTTAAAAAAAACATTGCAGTAATCCACACCAATCCATCAATTAAAGTGTTGTAAAGCAAAAAGCTGTTTGTAAGAAACAAATCCATTATTAAGATGTCAATAATGTGTTTTTAACCATAATTCACAATAACACTTTCTCCAGTCTCCATTATTTTAAATACTTAAGTCTGTAAGGGTAATAATAAGCTTTATATAAAATGACATAATATAATATTATATATAATTCTCCCTAGAAGTGCGGTTAGTTTTACAAAAATCCCTTTGTAGGGATGAGCTTTCAATTTTTTTTGCTCTTGTGATTTAAACAAATGCAAAGTTATAGTTTGTAGTTAGTACAATTAGCTTGCATAATAAATGAATTAATCCATGGTGTGTCTTTATTTAGATGGCTTGCCGAATTGTATTTGAGACTGAAAGCGAATGCCTGATGAGCCGCTGAGAAAATAAGCATTTCGCAATCAGGTTACCACATAGTTTCCATGGCAATGTTTTTGTGTTTGCCCAGTGGGTCAGCTGAAAGCCAGCCTCACTAATGTGACATGCTGTTTGATGAGTCGTGTCATGTCCCCTAATGAACAGACACACCCATATCCTGTGTGTGTACAGCTCAGATACATGCAGCTGTTAAATGTGATTTCCTTAAATGCATTAATTCATGACTATGATACAGGCCTCCATTGATTTCACGGTAGACTTATTGTGTTTGTTTGCTCTTGCAGACCCAGGCGGTTTCTGATGGGGGTGAGTGTGTTATTTCTTTACACTGAACTTACTCTTCTTGTCAGTCTTGTGGTCCGATCACAATTGGGTCACCCAGTGCATTATGTCAAACGCTTGAAAAACTTTTCATGCATGTCTTACTTATCTCTAGCTGTCATTTCAATACAGAGCTCAACTTTAAGTTAACCAGTCGTGGCAGCAGCTCCAGCCTATCAGAGAGCTCGAGCAGGTCAGGTGGTCCTCAAAGTGGTGATGGTCCAGCCAGTCGGGTGGTCAGCTGGGCAGTGTGTTTCGAACACCTGCTTGAAGACCACGTCGGTGTGCGATACTTCACCGTAAGTTTTAATGAGGATTTTTAGGATGCAAACATACTAAGTATAAAGTTAAAACATTGATATTAGTGATATTTCTAGATGACCAATTACCAGAATGAAGCAGCTCAACTATATATATATATATATATATATATATATATATATATACAGCATCGATTATGATCGTCAGGATTTTGAGGAACATTTATATAATCTCTCAATCGTCATTGATTTATATCACATTATGTTTTGATTATCAAACTAAGCATTTAAATCTAATCCACTAAGATGTTATTGATGATATACTTTAGATTGACCTCTGATAGTTATATACTTGTATTTTAGTATCTTTTATAGTGTTATAAAGATCGTATTTATATTACAAGCTAACTGAAAACCATCTTAATGCTTGATCATATAAATACCTAATACCCCCAAATTTTACCCCCTGTTTTTTCTTTAAATGTGAGCATTTTTAGATTTATATCACCATTATGGATTGTAAGTTAAACCTCTTGTTTGTGCAACTGATATGAATGTTATTACTTTTCAAGAAATATGGCTTGCGCTCGTGAAATGAAATGAAACAATTAGTTATTAACATTAGACAGATGCATAATGAAATATGACTTCTTTTCTTCTCTTCGTATCCAAGCAGTGGATCAGAATTTCAGGTTATTGAAACTTGTTTTATGTGTCAGCATGTAGGTAGCAAGTTGATGCACAAATGATACTGGTCACGATAAAAGGAAGCATTCATTCGTAAAAACATAATTTACACCCAGAGCTTTGTGAATCATTGAGGTGTTTTGGTTCTTTATCTTTCGCTCTGCCTCCAAATGTGTCTCGCAGGAGTTTCTCAAATCAGAGGTGAGTGCTGAGAATATCCTGTTCTATCAAGCTTGTGAGAAGTTCAAGAAGATCCCACACACAAGAGTGGAAGAGGTATGCAAATTACTTTTTTATTACTATTACTATTTTTTTCAACTTTCAAGATGGAAATGTTTCATGTGTATGAAAATAAGTTTTGAAAAAATAGAAAATCTTATTTAAACCCATTTAAACTTCTTTAAATTAGAATTTCTGGAAGTTTCTGAAGATACATCAACCCTTAAAATATGCAGAAACTGGATTTGTTAATTTGATACAGTATTTAATATGTGACTATGCAGTGATGTAAAATTAATCTTATTTGCATTTTAGTGTTTTATGCAGATATTTTATTTTAAATTACTTATCTGCCCAGGATACCCTAAAGTGTACTATAAGTTGTCTTAAAGCTATTTGGGGTTTAAGGCCACAATAGCAGACCTGAGCTGAGCATTTCTTTTTGTCATCTTAGTAGCTGTCCTTAACAACCCTTAGATTACCATAACAGTATCACATTGATGTATTCACGTGAATGCTGTTCTTCAATAGGTCTTTGAGTGATTGTCTTCTGTATCTGTGCTTTGTTTCTTCTGAATCTTTAACATGACTAGAAATCAAACGCAATTAGCACTCTAAAACTCTAAAAATGTCCTCCATCAGCTGAAGAAAGAGGCACGTTCCATCTACAATGATTTTCTTTCTGAAAGCTCTCTGCATGCGGTTAATATCGACGATACGGCCCAGATGGAGGAGAGCGCATTAGAGACGCCTACACCCGACATGTTCAATAAAGCACAGGGACAGGTACGAGATGTAGGAGGGTGGTATGATAAAAATCACAAGCCAATACTGTCATAGAAAAATACTCATCATGATCTACATGTCATTAAATGTCATAAACATTATTGTTACTGTGAAGCTAATGAGCAAAAAGGATTGCACATGTAGAAACTACGCTTTAATGCATTTTTTGTATAATATAAGTACTTAATGAATGAGATTAAAATTTAAACCAAAAGATCAGATTATACATTGCAACTCCTTTACATGAGTTCTGACTATAAAAAGCCAAAGATTGTCTTAAATGATTTGTGGTTTATTTATTTCCCCTGCTGTAGATCTTCAAGCTGATGAAAATGGACAGCTACACGAGGTTTGTCCGCTCTCAGTTGTACCAGAACTGCATGCTCTCTTGTGTGGAGGGCCGCCCTCTTCCCAACATTGGAACCCCGGAGCCCAAAAGCAAAATGTCCAAAAAGAGTGCAACGCCACCTAATAACAGAAAGGTAAGACACTTAATATCCGTTCAAGGCATGGGGAGAAATAACTTTGTTTTAAAGTCATTTCTGTGACACAAACCATAGTTCTCCTAACCCTAGTCATATCAAGTCTGACTGTTTAAGTGGCAAACCTTCTGCCTTTTAGTATTCTGATTAAGATCTGACGGGATGTAACGCGTGAAATGACCAGAAAAACTGAGACGATTTCGTGGTTATAGACTAGTTCAGCCTGTCCAAATGTAACAACTGATTATCTCAGATACTAAAAATGGATTATGTCAAAAGTGTGTTGAAAGACGTCTCATCTCTTTGGCTTACCGAGACTGCATTTATTTATTTATTTAATCTGCATTTTATCAAAAAAACAGTAATATAAAGAAATATTTGGTAACAGTTTGTATGAAGCCTGTATGTATAATACATTATAAGGGTCTTCTTAAGGCATTATAATGAATAATGCACAGTATTATAAATAACTTTATAATATATTGGATCATGTCATGAATATTCATAAGAACAATTTTAATGTGTTATAATATTTACTTATTTGTGGTTATAGCTTTTAAGAGTAAGACAATTTATAACACACAAGGAACATGATTACAATAGATTACTGTATATAGTATTTATATAGTTTTTTTTTTTTCTCAAACAACCATAAGATCATATACAGTATCAGATCAGTATCAGTGTAATATGACACATTGGCTTTGAATTTTAATCTGGTGATGAGTAACTCTGCTACTACATGTCATTGTATAATCGAATAACCCTCGGCATCTAACCACTCACAAGCTGTTGTAAGGTACTGTGAAGATCTTAATTTATAATGGACTATATCAAATCTTGACATTGTATATTTTAAGTAGATTTAATATGGTGTTCATTGCGTGTAATAAATAATGATACACTTAAGTTAAAATCACAAATAAGTAAATATAATGTTTTATAACATCTCTTGAATAATTATAAAAATTATAATCTGTTATAATAAGGTGTTTTTTTTAATGCGATGTACAGTGATTTTAATGCCTTAAGAATACCCATATAATGTATTATAAATACAAGCTTTATAGAAGAGTTACCAAATATTTTTACAATTTAAAGTCATGTAAAATATAATTTTATTTCTGTGATTTATAATTTTTTTTAAGCTGATTCCATTGAATGCTGCCTTTAGTCTCACACAGTCCATTAGAAATCACTCTACTGATTTGCTGCCTAGGAAGTGTTTCTTATCAATGTTGAAAACAGCTTCATATTTTAGTTTGATTGGTACAGCCTGTTTTCATTTGGATCTATATGCTAATTAATGCATGAGGTAAAAAAATACTGAATTTGTCTAGATTTAGACTATACTGAATAGAAAGTTTTTGCATGCTGATCTTGAATCAGGGTGACACTTTTTTTTTTTTTTGTCACTTTCGAATAACTAATTAATAGATTTGCTGTTTTGTTGCTTAATGTCTATATTGTAAAATATCTGTAGTGCTTCGTTTTCAGTATATCTTCAACTGAGTTTAGTGTGCAGTAGAAATACTCTAGTCACTACTTACAGTATATGTGCAGTGTAAATGCTGTTAATATGTTCTGTTCTTGGCATACAAGTGTGATCTGTGTGTTGTCACTCCACCGTGGGAATATGATGCCGTGTCAGTGAGCTATAAGTCTGTGAACCACAGTGAAAAAAGTCCTTACACATGTATAACTCTGTGTTTTGGAACAGAGTGTTGAGTTGAAAGTGCCCTCATCCGACAGCAAGACCAACAGGAAGAAGAGGTTAGAGAAGAGAGGCTCATGGGGAGGTACAATTTGACTCAGCGCTTCTCTATCTGTGTGGCATCTTTGAGGATGCGTCTGCAGTGCATGCCACGTCTCAAGTCACTCTTATGAACATGCATGTTTCATGTGACTAATGGTTTGAAGATGCCCATTGTTAAAAGCTCATGCATTTTAAACAGTCATAATTTATATACAAATGGTAATTTTCTACTCTGATTTGAATGCCTAATTTGAAGGGGCGTGTCTGCTGTGAGACTTCAATGGAAATGCCCACTGCTGTGATTGGCTGATATACTTTCATACAAAATATATTAATTCGTAACGGATTTGAATAAAGCATTGTTTTTTGCTGCAGTGCTGCATTGTAGCTAAACTTGGTTATTTACTTTACGAAGTAAACCATAAACTCCTCCTTGCAACATATAACTACTGCCCAAATGCTTTATTATACCTAACATACTGTAGTGAAAACAAAGTGTAAATTGTATCATTGATTATAACAGGATTCTTGGCTAAAGTGCAGAGATCAAACCACTGATAGACTCACGCTGCTCTAGAAATTTATAAAGAGCACAATCTTTCTTCACTTTGTTTTAAAAATAATTTCAATGTAGATAATAGATGTTTTTCACAGTGCAACTGTGAAGTTAATTCATGTTTTAAACAAAGGTGTTTTAGTTCTGAAACTTTCTGTACTTTATAAAAAGTAAAACAATTATTTGTTATTGGCATCAGTGGTTCTATGCAGAACCTTCAACGTTTATGGAACCTTTCATATGCAGAAAAGGTTCTTTGTAGTGGAAAACAGTTTTTAGATTTAAAAAAAAAATTTCAATTTAAGAACTGTTCACTGAAAGGTTCTTTGAGGAACCAAAAATAGTTCTTTTAATGGCACGATTGCGAAAAATACCATTTTGTAACCCGTTTCATTGCAGAGTGACATTGCTTAAAAATCATTAACTTTTTGATTCTTCATGCCATGACCCCTTTGTGTCTTTTCTTGCATGGTTTTCTTTCGTGTTTTCAGCCATTGCACATGAACTAACAGTATTTGTTTCTCAGCTGACCAGTCATATCAACATGTGACGGTGTCTCGTAAAGAGTCTCAGATCTCCGTGAAGTCTAACAGCAGTCTGGAGTTGGTCTCTGGAGCTGAGGTATCTACATCAATCCAAATATTCCTCCAAATGGTAACAAAAAAGGAAGCTAATAGCCAGCACAGCCTAACAAAAGCATGATTTACTACCTGCTTTCACTAGTTGCCCTTATGGGGGGAAAAAAAAACACTTTTCATATGGAAATATTTAGCATTTAATTATTGACAAAAAATGGGCTAAATGAATCACTGATCTCTATTGGAAGCTGCTTCCAACTGGCATAATAGCTAAGAGTGGAGTTTTTTTGGACAAAAGCTTGCAAACAAAATAATAGGCATTAGTGAGAAATACTAATGAACCCACAAACATTAAATAGACATACTTATAGGCATTGTAATTCAAATGAAAACGGCCTTTATTTAAGCCTGAAAGTGCTTGGAAACATGGCCCTGTAAACTGGTAACTACATGTGATGATGAACATGAATGATAAATCAGGTCATATCAGGTCAGCATTTTTACGTTCGCTGTGCAAAAAAAGGAAGGCATCCACTGTACCGGGGTTTACTATATTTCGCCTGGACTCCAGCACCTGGCCAGCAGAGCTGAATGTGCGCTCGCTTGATGCGCTTGTGGCTTGCAGCGGTAGCTCTGCGCTTTTGTGACTTGTCACGCGACGGATGGATTTTTAATTTAATTTTGATTTTAATGACCCGCCCCAACCCACCCCACAAATAAAGTGACAATTTCTTTACCCGCCCCCACCCGACCTGCGGGTTGCCCTAATAGGCATGAACAAAGTTTCAAAACTAGTTTTGATTTTATTAGAGCTGTTGCAGGAAAACGTTTTTAATAGTTTTCCGTTCTTTCTCTGTCAGAATGGACGCTGCAGTGTGGCCATCTCTGATCCAGAAGCCTTGAGTTCTGGTTCTCCGACAGCGGATAAGTACTGCTGTGTCTATCTGCCAGACGGGACCGCCAGCCTGGCCCCTGCCAGACCCAGCGTGAGCCTCCGAGACATGCTGAGCAGCCTGTGTGAAAAGAGAGGCTTTCCTCTGAAAGATGTCATCATCTACCTACGCGGCAAAGATAAGGTTAGTCCGGCAAGCTAAATGAGGGCAACCTATATGCCTTTTTATAAGTCATTTATCTAACCAGTGACTTCAGCATTATGACTCTACAAGAACATTAACATTGGCAAGCATTGTCAAGTTACATTTCGTATAAATAGCGACGTATACAAGACAGATTGTTTTAAAGCAGCTTCCCAGTATTCAGCTTTAAATCAGCTATGAAAAGGCAATAATGTCATCATTTAGCTCAAGTCAATTCAGTGTGTGTGTGTGTTCAATAATAGTTCAAAATATTTGAATATTCTTTCTCCCCATTGGCTGTTGTATACTAGAGCTATATATATATAATTTTATTTAATTGCAGCAACATCTGTCAGTTTCCTTTTTCAAAGATCTCTTTCTAACTTCGGATATTTTAATGCCACTTCAAACTTCAGTTTATGACATTATGTAAATTAACCCTGCTGTGATTGGCTAACTGCTTTGCATGTGAAATGAGCTGCAACACTGAACCATTTAAATATGTAGAGATGAGTTATTTTGGCATCATTAAGGTACTATTAAGTTACTCCACCCCAAAATGAAAATTTAGTCATTAATCACAATATTTTGGATGCAAACCGAGAAGCTTGTGAATTCCACTGATTGCCAAGTAATGAACACTGACAGGGTCCGGTCAGAAAAGTCTGAAAAACATTGTCAGAATACATCTGCCATCAGTAATTCAGTCTGAATCTTGCAATGCAAAGAAAATAAATAAACCTTTATATACCATCATATTTGTGAGGATGATGAACATGTTTGCTTCTCGACAGCCTCTTTCTCTGGATCAGGACAGCTCTGTGTTTGGAGATCAGCAACTCACTTTGGAGCTCAAAATTACATTTGTGTGAGTCACACATACTATTTGTGGACAAACCATAGATAATCTCTAACACAAAAACATCAGTCACTAAAATAATAACTTTGCAACATTAATAGCATCAGCTAATAACAGTAACCCATGAGTGTTTCTTAATGGTTCTAGTTTTATTTCTGTAATGGCGCTGGTGCTCAGATGTGTTTGTTTGTGTGCAGGCTAGACATTGTGTTTGCAGAAAGAAGGATAGGAATCATTGCAAAGTCAAGCAAGAATTTGGGTTATGCACTTTCCGCTGTCCTACAGAAACACCAACTTCGACCTCAGGAGGTGCAGGTCACTCTGGTGCGTAAACACTTGATGTGACATGTTAAGAACTGAGAGACATGTTGAATAATTGGTGTTTTGTAAACACACTGAGCATATGAAATTAACCCTTTTCATTCATAATTTCAGAGCGGCTCAAATGAACTTCTAAACATGAACACAAATGTGTTCTGTATATCCGGCAAAACAGTGCGTTTGGACAAAGTTAAAGGTGTGTTAATAGTTCTTTGCTCTATAGTTAATAGTGTTAATACCCCTTTTTAATTGGTTTGTAGAGAAATTCTAAATTTGGAACAGTTTTAGATCTGCAAAACAAATTTATTTAGTAATATAATTGTACTTGAATAGAAATAAACATATTTTTTCAAATTAAAACATACATCATATATACATACATGCATATATATGTATATTCATGTATTTATACCGTGTGTGTATGTGTGTGTGTATATATATAAAATGTGTATATATATATATATATATATATATATTAAAATTATTATTTTTTCTCATTTTATTTAAATGAATTACACTTATGCAAACTAAAATGAGAGATGTATCATTTTAGTAAGCATATTAATGTTTTTTTTTTTTTTTTGGATCAAATGGTTTAAAATACATTTTTGTAGTCTGACACTGACATTGTACCTAGCTTTAAAAATCTCTACAAAACTAAAATAAAATGAAAATAAATAATAGTAGTTCATTTGGGTCAGATAGTGAAGGAAAAACAAACTATAGACTGTGTTAAATGCATAAAGTTATGGGCTACATTTTTGACATTTTGAAGTCTATCAGGCTAAAACAACGAACTCTATTTCTTTTCCACTTCTTATATCTTCCTGCAGGATTTAAATCAATGTCTCTGAGTTTAGTTATGCAAACCGCTCGTGATAAACTCTCTCGTGTCAGTTTGCATTAGGCTTATTGTACTTTCCCGTCAAAGTATTTTTGCTCCACACAAATGAAATCTCCACCTCAGCGGTCATCCCAGGCTTTAAAGCAGTGTTTTAAAGCTCATTTTCTCACTGTAGCTCTTCAGATAGAGTGGAGAGGACTGAAGGGACCACCATATTACACCAGACCTTAAAAATAGGATTATGGGGGAGGTGTTAACTGACATGAGATCTAGCTTCTCTCTTATCAGTGATCTCATTTCCTCACTCATCAGACCGTTTAATGATGTGTATCTCTGCATTTTTAGCTGGTTTGGAGACTCAAGCCGCTTCACCAACACCCAAAGCAAATCACAGAACCAGAAAAAACCAGGACATGGACGGTAATGCATAAGTCTTACATTATGGTGTATAGTAACATGCTAGTTGCAACCTTCATTCAAATGTCAAGGCCAGGAAATGCACACTGTGCATGATCTCATGTGCAAACTACACTGGTTTTTCAAAATAAAATATATGGGTACAGTCTTAAATATAAGAGTGCATTGCATAGAATACTGTTTCCCACAAGTGCTCTCAATTTGTCCATCCATTGTGAGAACTGAATCAATTTATATGCATTTTATTTTTGTATTAATCATTTTATTTTTTTTATTATTATCGTTTATTACATTTATGTTTGTACTTATTTGTATTTATTTTAATCATTGTATTATTAATATTAATGTACATTAGGCATATTGCATGCTAGTCAGTGTTCTGCAAGACCTAGCTTGAAGTCATTATGAATATGACCGTATTTGTCTGACATCCAATCTATCGGACTGTTTATTTATTTTTTTTTCCTCTCCAGGTCTTGTTGAGCTGTTGTCTCGTGCACAGTGCAGTCGTGTAGATGACCAACGTGGTTTACTCACCAAAGAACAGCTGGAAATACCGCAATTCCTGCAGCTGGCAGCAGGGAGCAAAGGGCAGACTTCCTGCGACCAGACACAGGAAGAGGATTGTGCTCTTTGACCTGACAATCATTCAAGCACTATTCAAGCAATTTAAGACTCGAAACAGTTAGCTTTATTGCAGACTGGAGGAGAGAAACTCTTATAAGGTTATGCAATTGTGTGTGTGTGTGTGTGTGAGAGAGTTGATGTTTTTTAACAGTGAGAGTGATTGAGTAAGATGTATATTTTGTATATTACAGACGCTGTCACGTAGAGCTCTTAGAAACGCTGCCTGTCAAATAATGCAAAATTATGGCAAATTGACTTAAAAAAATATTGAACTACATTTTCCTGCTAAAACAATTGTATTTATTTTCGTATCAGATTGTACTGTGTGCAATATCAAGTTTGCTCTTATTTCTCAGAAGATATTTGGTATGGGAACACATTAGTATGACTTTATATTGAGTGTGGTGTTGTTCACAGTGAGTTTTAGTCTCTGATTAAAAAAAGTGTTTTGTGTGAGCTGTTGTGGGAAACTGCACTGTGTTGCGTGTGATTTTTAGGCACTTTGTTTCATCTGGTGACACAATCTGATATAAAATAAGACGAGCAAGGCCATATTTAGTTTTTGGAAAAATCATTTATTTAAAATTTCCTAAATGTCATTCCGTTTTTCTATTTAATTTTTTTATACAGATCATTAATTCAAATGCATTATTTGGTTAGTACTGCTGTTTTGTGTAAAATGAAAGCAGATATTGCACATTGGACAGATATTACATTTTAAAGTCACTTGTTTTTATTTTATTTTTTCTCTCAGAACAATGTTTTGAATTATGAGAGACAAACTAGGAATTCTCACTCTTAACAAAATTCTAAAAGACCATTCTAAATTAACACCTCACTATTCTGGTTTATACAAGTCTGTAAGTCTGCGAAATTATTAAATATAAAAAATATACAACACCTTTGCAGAGTATCTCATAATTTAACATTTCATAGTTTGGACTTCTCAGAATTTTGAGTATAGGTCGTGCACATCTGACTTTATAGTTGTGAAAAACTGTAAGAGTCCAGTTACTTAAAACATGAGTAAACCAGTTCCATGTGATATTCCAGGTCTTCTCAAGTCATGAACGCTTTCATGGTACAAAGTCTCCATTACTCCTACAAAAAGTTAATCACGTTTAGAACAGTGTGAGAGTGAGTAAAATATCTTTACATCATCTTAAAATGCATTCCAGTTAGAGCAATGAAGTTACAGTATCCATGTTTTTTTTCTCTAGTGTGTGTAGAATGCATCACTTCCTCTCCGATATGGTTGTGTGAAATACAGGTGATCAGGGCAACATATTTGTAGGCCTGTGTATGTATATTCGTGGTGAGCGTGATTTCACAGAGTACAAGAGGTTCCTGAGCAACTTTCCAACCCACCAATCAGATTCAAGGGATAGTTTTAAAGGAAATATGTTTTAGGCTTGTGATCAGGGTTGGATACTTCTACACTCTTGTAAATCAGCTTCCCACTGATTTTAAGAATACACTTTGGTTAGGGGTAGGGACTGGGATCATTCCAAAGTTCAAGTTTGCTGAACTCTGACCTGTGAAATCGCATTACGTGAAGGCCAGTTTGGTTACGGCATGGCCTTTTTCTCTTCACGCAAATTCAAATTTGTCTGGCATAAAATTTTTGCGCTAATTTTAGCCATGTCACGTTGTGCTATACTGTGCAACACAACCGCCCATATTGGCAGCTGCATACGACAAATGGCTGCATGCCCAAACTGCAGTGTGACCGTACCTTAAGAGCTTTATTAGCTGCTTCAGGTGTGTTTAATTGGAGCTAAACTTTGCAGGACACCGGCCCTCCAGGGCGGAGCTTGGACAGCCCTGTCTAAAAGGCTTAGTTCACCCCAAAATTATAATTCTGTCATTAATTACTCACCCTCATGTCATTCCAAACCTGTAAGACTTTCGTTCATCTTTAGAACCCAAATGAAGATATTTTAGTAATGTAAAACATTTTGGGGTGAACTAACCCTTTAAATAATGTATGTTGAATTATTTTGAGACATTATGACTACCACTGTGTCTATCCATCAGTGTTCAAACTCATTTGCTCCTAAAAGTATTTTTCATTAATATACATTTTCAATAATCCTGAGACTTAATTTTAATGTTTAAATCAGACACATTGATATTAACTGTAAACAGATTGCTTTACACCATTTAAATATCACCAGAAACATGATCTTCTGCATTTTAAATGTTTCCAGCCCTTCAGCTCTCTCTGTCTCGCCTTCATCTTTCTGTTACACTCATCAGTAGTGTGTGTTCGTGATTGGGCTGGTGGCTGTATATGCTTGTCTGTGAAATTATGAATGAGATGTGTGTGAGAGAGAGAGAAAAAGGGAGGGATGGAGAGACGCTGCATTGTGAACCAAGAAGGATTCACTCACTGGCTGCTCACCTTCACAGACACACAGAAGAAGGGTAAGCCTTCATCGTTTTATCATCCTTGGATTATAATTGATTAACAGTATGGCTTTATTGTATTTGTGTAAGAATTGTGTAATGTGCTCCTGTCTTGAACACCAGGGTGTGTGTGTGTGTGTCTGTGTTATACTGGTGTATTTGTATGCAGCAGTTGCTCCAGAATCACTGAAGGGCGAATTTACTTAAAGTGCTTCCTATTCTGATGATTTGTGTTCAGCAACATGGAGTAAAACGGGTTTGATTCCTGACAATCAGAGCCCTGGTTCTAATGTCATGATGTTAAAAAGCAAATCTTGCTCTTAGTGCCTATGGAAGCCTATGGAAATTTCTGTCCTCCCTGCTGAATGTTTTCTTTTAATAATTTATTATGAACCACAAATGAAAGTGTTAGTGTGTAATTAAATATGTACTGCAGGTCTGACTCACAGAAATATCATCACAGCATGACATGACTGGAACTGATGTTAAAGAGATAGTTCACCCAAAAATGAAAATTGTCTTATATGCAAAAAACAGAAGAACGTTGGTAACCAAACAGTTGACTAGCCATTGAGCATATAAATAAATAAATATATATACATACACACACACACACATGCATCTATATGTTTATGTGTGCGTGTTCTTTAAAAATGTAATCTCTTGTTTTCTGTATATAGTTATATCAGATAGTTATACCACTTTACTATGTTTTAGAAGCTTTACTATGGCATCTTTTGGTCTCCAGATTTTAATGTAATTTTAGCTCTTTTTTAACAACATGCCATCTTTAATGCATTTAGGTCTAAATATTAACAAACCTTGAACTGATCGAAAGTACAGAGACACAAATTTGCACTGCCGTTCAAATGAGTTTTTAAAGAGTTAACACTGATTTGAATAAGTTTCTCGACCTTCAGAAAGATGATACTGTAACCTCTTTCTCTGAGCATTATTAAATCCTCATTTGCATTACAGAATGGGTTGATAGGTTTTACATTAGTCCTCTTAATTGAAGCATAGTGCGAGGTCACATCTCACGTCGCCCCTGGTTTCATGTCTAAATCACTTCATTGGTTTTATGGCTCTTTTTTCAGCCTTCAGTCTTGTGTTTAAATCTTTAGTTGTTCAGTTCTGAACAAAAGTCAAGTGTCATGGTTATTATTGAGTTATAGTGATTATTCAGAACTCAGAACTTAGCTCAGTGGTTCTAAACGTAGTATTTGAAGGCTATTTATGGTATTTTTGTTGTATTTATGACAAAGCTTGTTGGTGGTTTTAGTGTTTATTATTAACAAATAATTGGTTGATTTAACCACAATTTCAAAAGCCGTGTTCATTTAAAAAGTGTGTGCATGTGGATACTGTACATTGTAATCTATATAATAGCATACATGAATAAAGGATCATAATACAATCATATAAATGTTAATATATAAATATCTATAGTTTATATATATTTGATCAAAAAATGTTATTATTTGGTACAGAAGCCTTTGTTAACAATTACAAAGGTCCTGTAGTTCTTCACCAGGTTTGCACACACTGCAAGAGGGATTTTTTTTTTTTCAAGCTTCACTGTAGGTATGATACTCATCATTCTTCTTCCTCCAAACACGGCAAATGGAGTTGAGACCAAAAACCAAAAAGTTCTACTTTGGTCTGATCGGACCACAGGACTTTCTCGCATAACTCCTCTGGATCATCCTGATGGTCCCTGGCAAACTTCAGACGTGGCCTGGACATGGGCTGACTTAAGCAGGGGAACCTTCTGTGCGGTGCCAGATTTTACATCATGACGTCTTAGTGTATTACTGACAGTAGCCTTGGAAACGATGGTCCCAGCTCTCTTCACAGCATTGACCAGCTCCTGTCGTGTAGTTCTGGGCTGATTCTTCACCATTCTTAGCATCATTGATACCCCACGAGGAGAGATTGTCCGTGGGACCCCAGTCTGAGGGACACTGACAGTCATCATTAGCCTCTTCCGTTTTCTGACAATTGCTTCAACAGTTGTTCTTTTTTCACCAAGCTGCTTGGCAATTAACAGTATCCCTTTCCAGCTTTGTGAAGGTCTACAATTTTGTCTCTTGTTTTTTTGACAGCTCTTTGGTATTGTCCATGTTGCTGCTTAGACTTTGGATGATTGTGGGGTGCACAGGTGACAGCTAACGACCTCAAACAGGTGCTACTAATTTAGAATCATGAGCAGAGTGTAGCTGGACTATTTAAAAGCTAAATAACAGGTCTTTGAAGGTCAGACATAAGCAAGTGATACTTGATACTTATTTGACACAGTAATTCACAAATAAATTCATAAAAATAAAAAATCATACAATTTGATTTTGGATTTTTTCTTTTTAGATTCTGTCTCTCACAGTGGAAATGCACCTATGTTGAAAAATGTAGACCCCTCTAAGTAAGAGAACTTGCAACCAAATACTTCTTGACCTCACTGTACATATATTATTTCTTTTTAAATTAGGATTTAAGCAATTTATAAAATATAATCTTAAATATAATCTTAAAACACCTAAGTGTCTGTCTTAAGATGGACACCAGTATTATTATTTTTTTTTTTTTAAGACATATTTATTAAAAAATGATTTCAATGTCCTAATTGAACTATGGCCTAATCCTGGTTTAGTCTAAGTCCTGTTAGGCCTTTAAGTCATGTTACAACTTATTTAGTATTTAACTATGTATGTATTATTATTATATATATATATATATATAAAAAAAAAAAAAAAAA